>VYZQ01035744.1:27523-53564 GCA_013400655.1 Mystacornis crossleyi | reverse complement strand
TTTTTTTTTTTTTTTTCATAATGCTGGCAGCAAAGTGAAGCTTACAAAAGTCTTGTGCTCAGGAGCAGGTGAGCAGGGACTTTTGTGACCATTGCTAAGCTTTTGGACCATTCTCCTTAGTAACTACAGCCAAAGCATGGGGACACTGGGATGAGAGTTCCTGTTGGGAATACAGCAGGGATGAGCCATGGAAGGAGGGAAGGAAGGAAGGAAATGTGGGAGGTGAGCTGCCTTCAGGGACTTGTGCTGTGGAGGGGGGTTCTTGAAGAGCTCCCAGCTTATCTGGGCATTGCTTTGAGTTTCCTGAAACAGACCCCTCTGGAGCTTTGAACTGCTTGGTACCGGAGTGTCAGGAATCCCTAGCAGCTGTGGTTGTCTGCTCCAGAGGAGGGGTCAGCTACAGCGAGATGCCTGATGTGGGCCCAAAAGGGGGTTTGGGAGAATAGGCAGTGAGGTCTTTGGCAGCAACTGGGAGCGTCAGGCAGCAAAGTCACTGCTTTTCCTTGTTGGGGGAGCCTGCTCCTCCTCCTTGGGGATCTTAACTGCTGAGCTCATACGGGCTGAGGAGGTGTAGCTGCCTCCTCCTGAATTTCCATGGATAGTCAGGGAAGGGGAGCAAGCTTCTCAAATGGGGTGTGATCACTGAGATTGGTCTTTATAAACAAAAATCACAATTGATGCAGATTTGGTCAAAATGCACAAAGTGTTCCTAAACTTGGAGCATTTAATCCAGCCACTGTAGGGTTCTAATTGCACATACCTTGAAACATACCAGCCCAGGCACATTGAATCTGAATTAACTGACAGGTAGAACGGTGCACCTTGGGAGGGATCTCCCCCAGTTCCGACAGCTACAGCCTGAAGTGCTGCTGAAGCCAGGCACCAGCTGGGATGTAACACAGTGGGAAACACAACTGCCAGACCCACAGTGCTGTTCTAGTAAGAGCTATTGATTAAGGGAAAGATGTTGAAGGGGGATTAGAAAAAGATTTTTATGCCCATTTCATCCTTAAATTCCCATGCTGGTATTTAACCAAATGAATAAAAAATGGTGGTTGCAACGTGAAAGATGATACAGAGTTACTTGTGCCTAAGCCTGTCTGCTGGTCGTGTCTGGAGCAGGAAGCTGTGACTGGAGGCCGGCTGGGCAGGTCTTCTGGAGTGCAGGTGTACCAAAAACTTGGAACCTGACTGGCTTCAATATGAGTGCAAGATCTGGAAATGTCATCTTGCTTTGATGCTTTGGGCTGTAGTCAGTGAGGATACCACAAAATATTTAAACAGTATTAATTCTGCAGTTTCGCAGGGGTATTCTGATCAGAACTGGGTTTCATTTAATACATCTAGCATTACCAAAATAGTGTTACCAGTGATTTTAGAATAAAAGGGGTACAATTACAAAGCCAGCACTTCTGAGGAAAAAAACCCAAAACTCTAGTGCCTTTTTTCTTTTGAGCTTATGACGTTATGTCCCTTCAAAAAAGGTAAGGGCTATGTCCTCTGGGATGTAATACTTTGGCTTTTCTGTAAGTGGTTTGTTGTGGCATACTCGAGACAAAACTGTCTCTTCTTGGCAGCAGTGGAGCTAACTGCAGTGTGCTGAGTAGCTTTAATAACCACTGCCACCCTACATGCATGTACAAGCAGCACACAAGTTCATAAGGTATAAACCCTTGGTTATTTTCTCTGTCTTATTCCTGTGGGAAAGAAGCTCAGTCTTTCTTTTCAGCATTGTAGTTTTGCAATTTGGTTCTTCCTGTAACTTGCTACCTAACTGCCATAACATGGTGTTACGAAGCCTCAATTCTGCATGTAGCTGGGAGTTTTAGAGAATTGTTTTGGTTTTGGTTCTGGTTCTTCTGGGGTTTTTTCCCCTCAAATCTGTGATTTTCATATTTCTACATTGTTTTGGCACATCTAAGTTTAACGGAAGCAATAGCGTAAAGCCCATCTGAACAATAACTTCAGAAAAAATCTAGGCACCAATGAGTCATTTAAATGTTGAAGTGAATTCTGCTTTTACACTTTGTAGCTTTTTAATTCCTCAACCCCTCCAAAATGTTTCTTTGGTGCTAGACGTAACTTATTGAACATCAAAATGAATGTAAAATAAAGTATTTTTAATGTATGCAATATGGATATCAATATTTATTTTGTACTTGCAAGCTAACTCAAGGTGGTAAATGTTTGCTCTAGCAAACACTAGTCCCTTGGAAAGGGCTTCCCTAGAAGCAATGTCTCATTGTCAGCTATGCTTTTAATTTTAAAGGTGACTTGCACTAGAGGATGCTGCTGTTCCATATTTCACATGGAACTGATTTAGTCTAAGCATTCCTTTGTTATGAGCTGCTGGTTTTCTGTTTGATTGCTTATAAATTGAGATGCAGTTAATGTTAATCCAGCAATTTACTACAGCGATGCTGCTTCTCTTATGTGGTGAAGGGGCTGAGATGGCAGAGCTCTTTCAACTTGTATTTTGTGTTGATCTGGAAGTGCTTCCTGTACTGTACAAATAACCCAGCCTTCATGTTGCTAATGACAAGGTGTTTTATATGCTTAATGCTCTTGACTTTTCTAATTAAAGTTATTACTAATGATAGTATCTGTCTTAACAGCATTGATGTGAGCCTATGAAAAAGCAACATTCTCTAAGCTGTTCAAAATACTGATCTTGTGCTCCGGGTAGGGGCTGTGCTGTGTGTCCATCCCAGCACTGTGTTGAAGGGAGCATTCATCTGCCAGGGCTCGGATGCTGCAGCGCATTCTGGCTACGGCCCCTGCTGCCCTGTGCCATGGCAGGCCCCGCACGCAGTACGAACAGCGTTCGGAGGTTTGCACCAGTCTGTGACCGTGAACTGCCTTGTAAATCACACAAACGAAGCACTCTGCCATTATTCTCTCGTGCAGCTGCTGCATCCAATTCCTTTGCAACTAGAACAGGCCTCGTGAGCCTTCTCATTTACTCTTCTCACAAAAGGTTTTTGCATGTGCCCCAGTCACTCTTAAGTGACAACACATTAAATACTGTGAAGCAAGATGCCCCATGAGCATGTTCAGCTCATCAGCTTCCTTCTTCCTTAAAGGGAATGTTGCATTCATTTGAAGTTTACTGATGTAGCTGTGCCAGACACAAAAACGCCTGTGCTGAAATCACACAAAGCCTAACTGATGTTGTGCACGCAGCATTTTACTAGATTTTTGCATTGTGTATTGGTAAATAAACTTGTAATAAAGTTTCTTTCCATGATTGATTTACCAATAATGTAGTTTGGGCAATGAGGAAAATGGCTGAAGTCTTTGCAAGAACAAGTGGAGATGCATTGTAGCTAAATGTGATGGGTGGAAATGTGGTATTTATGGAATAGCTAGTACTGGTGATAGCTTTGTTGGGTGCCCAAATTTCAGAACTACTTTCCTCTGTTCTTTGATTTCTTCAGTGCTCCTTCCAGGGGTGGGGGGAGTATGGCAGAGTGCACGGGTGGCTGGAGCTCTCCCTAGATTGACCCACTCCATGCCAAAGCCTCTCTGAGGGCAGGCCTGGGAAGGGGAACCACTTAAATGAGAGACTCAGTTACCAGATTTAAAGATGAACCTTGTGTTGAACATTTAACAGGAGCTTGTGTTTAAGAACACCCTGAATGAAGTAATGTAGTCCAAAAATGACAGTTTGTGTGCGGCACTGGGAAGCTTGTTAACAAAATCTTCATCTGCTAGGGAAGAAGCTGTCCCTTTGTTTTAACTCCATACTGGAATAAATTCTATACTGGGGAAGTTATTATTACATTTAGTTTAGATCCAGAGGGATTGGGAGGGGACAAAACAACACAACAGTTCTTAAAAGGTATATAAAATGGAACCTGGTCCCTTTTTGGCATCAATTGAGAAGAGGTCTTAATCAAAGTGCAACGAAATAATTTTCTTCAGTCCTACTTCACACAGCTACAGTGTGCTCTTAAACCCAGATGGAGGGAAGATACTTCCAAATTCAACTTCAGTATATGGAATCCCTTTTTTTTCCCTTATGTTTAAATTTGATCTTTGCATTTTTTTCCCCCGTGATTAGTTTTAAAAAATTAACACTGTAGTTGTCTTCACACACCAAAAATTTATTCTCCTTCCTCTACCCAAAGAATTCTTTCTTAAGAGTTGAGAAAGAATGAGTCTTTACCCATGACTGATCTCCAAACAGCTGCATGCACTTCGGCTGTTCCTGGTTAACTCTTTAATTCCCAAGAGGCAAACCAGCACTGGGAAAAATGTCTTAAGGAACAAGTAATCGCTTCTCACCGTGAGTAGGTCCAGTGTTCAGTAAGCTCTTGGCAACTCTGCGTCTGAACCACAAAAATGTAATCAATACCTGATCAATACCTGACTTCAAGGTGAGACGCTCCTTAATCTACGATAACCAGGACAATGGTAAAACATTCAGAAGTACTTACTTTTTACTAATAATTAGGAGCCTAATAATTTTTTTATTTTTACGATAAAAGGGCCTAATATTTTTTACTATAAAAGGGCCTAATAATTTCCCTACGTTTGAAGGTTCTGTCCTGTGTGTTAATAGTATGGGCTTTCAGGATACAAGAGGATGGATGCTTTATCAGTTGTGTAATTTTCCAGGTTCCACCTACTCCTATCCAGGTGACCAGACAAACGTAGGATAAAACGTTCAGTTAATCATATATTGTATTGTAGCCTGATTCTGCAGGATTGGGAGCAGCAGGTGGATTTAAGACATGGCAAGAGCTGCATGGGGAGAAGTTCTGCCTGGGGTGCAGCCTAAGATCCAAGCTGAGTAAATGTAAGAAATAATGGAAATGAAATCAAGTTCACATTTTTGTTTGAGCCACTTACATGCAATTATTTATGTAAGTCTAAAAGAAATCATATACCAAACTCTCAGTAACTCACTTCTTTGGCTGTTCTGGGTCTCAGCAGGATTGTAACTACAGTTTGCATAACAAACTGATTGCAAAGCTAGAAGTTACAAGACTATCAAAATTGTTTAAACCAATTTATACAACATTAAATTAAAAATCCAGAGATAGGATAAATTCTATTGGTTCTTCAATGCCATACAAGTATTAGATGGTTTTCTTGATTCAGTGTTAGTACAGGACAAAAAGGTTGAACAATTACAAAAGATATCTAATCTCCATTGCCATTTATTTACAGTTTAGAATTCACACAGGTATCAGTTTCAGTTGTTGAGATTATTTTTCAATAGACAAAACAGGGCATTTATCACATCAGTGTGTAAAAGCCGATGGGTGCTTGCAGAAAGGTTATTTGTACTACTTCACCCACTTCTGCAGTGTGAGATTCTGCAAAACCAAAGGAAGTGTTTGAACCACTATCTGGATTTTCAGCCTACACAGTGATAAACTTGAATTTCCAACATTCTTGTGAGCGTTTGATTCTTTCCAATTTCATGTACCTTCTCAGGGGCAATAGTTGTAAAAAACATTATCTAATCTAAAGCATTAGAGGGCTTAATGGCTCTTGTAGTTCACACTGAAGAAGAGTTTATGGTACAGTGGTGTTGAAGGCCACCAAGCAGAATTTCATCGGTTACTTCATTTTCAGTGGGAGACCTCAACCAACTCATTTAAACCTCTCAGGGAGCAGAGGAACGAGGAAAGCGTGGTGTAAGAGAAAAACCATCCAGCTGTTTAATAGTTGTATGGCATTTGAAACTCTCAGCTCGAGCAGCTAAGCGTCTTTCACAACACCCACGAGGGCGGGCCGCAGCGTGCGCCCGTGCAGCTTATAGCCAATCTTGGACACCAACGCAATCGTGCCAGGCTCCTGGCCCTCCACGGGAGCGTGGAACAGCGCTTCGTGTTCATAGGGATCGAACTTGGCTCCGACAGGGTTCAGTCTGAGCAAGCCATGCTTTTTAAACACTTTCTGAATCTGTACTTCTGTCATTACAAGACCTTCATATAAGCTCTTCAAGTGAGGATTGTCATCCTTAATTTCTTCTTTTGGAACACTTTCTGTTGCTTTCTCCAAAATGTCTGCAACTTCTAGTAAGTCCTTACAGAAGCTCTGGATCCCTGAAAATGTATAAAAGAGGAGAGAATGGGATTAGTCCACTGAGGCAAAAAAAGTGTTAAAAACCTCAACCTCACAACCCCAAAACCTACAGCAATAATCTGTACTCTTAAACTTTTAAGAAGGTATGTGATACTGTAATCATTTGGGGTAAAATGACCTTTCCAGTTTTGGATGATTATAAAGAACTACTACAGATACCCTGAAATCCAGACCATCTCCTCTACTTGTATGGAACAAAATGTTCTTTCAACTCAAAAAAGCTGAAGTTATGCTAATGACCTAACAATAACAGTTAAAATTCTTAACAAAGTTACCAAAAATCTTCAGACGGCTTCATGTAATTTCCTCACATCTCTCTCATCACCTGAAGTTCAAAGCATTATGTTGCCCTATTCCTACCCTTTAATCTGACGTGATAAAAATATTTACAAGCTTTGTCCTCCGCAATCAAACTGACGAGGTGAACAGGGATTTTTGAATGAAAAGAACTCGCACCTCTCCCTACCACTACAAACCTCTTTTACAAAGCCAGCAGCTGTGCCTTGCAAATACTGAGCAATTTCCAAGTTAATCATAGTCCTTGTCCTGAAGCTGTTCTCTGGCTCACACTTAGAGAATCTGGACTAATCTCACTTAAGGCACTAGGGATCAAGAAAAAAATCAAAACAGTTCAATAAAATAACAAATTTCAACATAGAGGTAAGCAAAGGACAACCAGCACTGGGATTTTGGTTTGGTTTGTGGTTTGATTTTTTTCTTAAGCCAGAGTCAGCCTTTTTAACTCTCATTCACATTTAACTCTCATTCATTTTAGCTCACATTCTGGATGTTTTTTTTTTTTTCCTTACCAAGAAATGGTATGACCATTACCACAGGAAAAGCCTTTGGTTTAAACAAAAAACCCCCGCAACTGTGGAAGCACCTCACAAGATTTGTGGGGATCAGCCAGTTCTCAGGAAGGAGTCTCTCTAACAACTGCACAGCGCTGGAGAGGCTCAAGCTCTTTACAGAACAGTAACAATGTCCAAGTAGTTCCAAAAACCCGAAAAAAATCCGTCATGGTTTTAAACCAAAAACTAGAGCTGTGCTTGGGGTTGAACTGTTCCAAATATAGATAGTACAGCTGTCTAGTTATCTGGATCAAACCAAATAACCAAACTCTTCAGAAGGTGGTTTAGTTTGGTTTTTTATTGCGTAAGTTGTATTTGCAAATATCTCTAACTGCAATTCTGAATTTATGCAAGTGTCAGAAATGAGTTTCTCTTTCTTCAACAGAACAAACAGTCATGCACAAGGAATGAAACTTACAGATTATATGTAATTTAGTTTTAAAGACAAATTCATTTCTATTGTAGCATCTCTGAGCTCAAACATGACTCAAAGTCCTTTGCAGTAAGTAGAACATTAGCGGAACAATGCTTGTTGCTAATCAACCTCAACTCAAACATCCATGGAAAAGAGTGCAAGAGTACTGTGTACTTTTTCTTACAGTACATGTTAACTGAAGACCCGGTATTCAGAAATTAGAACTTGTGTATTCAGATTAACTATACAGCTGTGTATGATGTGTGGTGAAAAAGAGCAACTCATTTTTTGAGGCAGAGTGGCAGTCAAGCACCAGGATAAAACAGCACTCTTCTGCTGCAGCATTTGCACACCATTTCTGTTTTACAGATTTGTGTTGGAAATGTCAAAAAGCTAAATCAGATGTTAGCAGCCTGGCTCTTGACGGAAGATGTGCTTCTAGCACTGCTCACAGCCAGTGACTGTGCATTCCTACCACTGAAAAGAATCCATTCATTTAGAAGTATTACTTCTATTTGGAAGCTATGGCCTTCAATAGAACAGTTATTCAACTGTAAAAGGCTAAAAAAAAAAACCCACAAAAAATACCCTAAAATCAAAAAGAACCAAATTCAAAACAAACACTAAGAACAAAAACCAAACATAAAACCCAAACAAAAACAAAACAAGGCCCCAGAACCCTCAACCAACCAAAACAAAACAACCCAACCAACCAACGAGAAAACAAAACAACAAAAAACCAAAACAAAACCAACAAAAAAACCACCCCCCCCCCCAAAAAAAAAAAAAAAAAAAAAAAAAAAAAAAACCACCCAAACCCCACAAAACAACACAANCCACAAACCCACACAACCAAAAACCCAAATCAGAAGGCAAACCAATATTGCATGCTCTTGGTCAGATCTGAGACCAAAATAAGTGAAAAAGGCAAACTTCAGGCTGCAAACTTACTAAAAAAATCTGCTAATGCAGTACACATTGTAGGAAACCAAATTTAAAGAAAATGTGAGCTGTTGACTTCAGCAGTTTAAGTTCTGCCCTTGGCTGGGGAGGTGGCCATAATTCTGACGCAAATTGAGGAACTGTTCAAACCTCTCTGCCTCAAATGCCATATTTTAACCAAGTAGCCAGAATCACTGGGAAGTACAACTTGTCAATACTGCAAGGCCAGTTAGCTTAATTTTTCCAGAAGCCTCCACTCACCGTATAACTTTGCCTCTTCTACCAGTTTCTGGCTTCTTTGCCTTATGTTTTCTGCATCTGCCAAGGCACGCTTGTACTTGTCCTAAAGAAGAAGAACCAGTAACAAGATTTTATTCCTCCTAGTCACGCAGCTGACAATAATTCACACCAGCATATTCAGTATAAAACCACATTTTAAACATTAAATGAACCATTTAGGGCAATCTGAAACAATATGCAATTATCACACCATCCTTCCTACCAAGACAAATGTTTGCTTCACTTTACAGGGACAGAAATGAGGGAATGGAAATCAGTTGGTTTTCCAGATTCTCAGTATTTGCCACCAGATTAGCTGGAAGAAACCCAGTATTTCTGCTCTTTCTGCTGTGTGCTCCCAGAAATCCTTCATCAGTCATGAGATACACTGACACTATGGTAAATCAGATTCAACCCAGCCATGACTTTCAAAGCAATACTTCCTTCTCCATACATACCACAGAGTGCCCTCCAGTTTTCTCAGCCTTTACAAACTATGAAGACTAACTCATCTGTTGTTTAGGTCAAGTGTTGGTCTATTTCTAGACATATGGCCCTTTACCGGGAGATGTACTAAGATGTGAAATTCAATAAAATTAATAAAATTAAAATTCAGGCTGAGTGCTTCACCACCTAACCCAGAATGGTGGGCTTCCACCCTGAATATATATGACCTTCATATGCCAGTATGAACAATCTCAGAATAAAAATAGTCAACAAGCTGCCGGAACAGCTGCATTAGGCAACCAACAACAAAGAAATCTGTCCTGCAGAGCTCTGTGAAGGGCAACAGAAAGCAAACTCAATCCATGTAGGATCCACAGGTGCTGGTTCTACAAAAGGTTCTGGTCTATCTCTCAAAGTCTCAAATGCTCCAGAAAGACATTTTACATGAAGCACTCATTAATACCTTTGCTTAATGGCCATCTCCCACCTCTCAGGGCATCCTTCACCCTCTGCTGCAGTTGTGCCCGGGACAGAATGCAAGATACACAAGGCCACACAGAAGGAATGTGATGTTTCAGCCTCATGTGTGAAGGGCTCTCCAACAGACAAGGTTTGAAACGTAACTACGGCACACGTACACTACTATATAAAAGCTAAGCATCATTAACTCTGACCTTTGGAAATTTGGCAGCTGTTTCCATAAAGCCTACTCTTAACACACAGAAATGCACAGACCAGAGACACACACTCACACCCTTCAATGGCTCCCAGAAATTATTTCTCCACTGAGCAAAACCTATGTGAAAATCAATAACAAATTTTCAGGCTGGAGAAGGTCCAATTTCATCCAGAAACTGGAAGAAAACTATCCAATCTATTAATTTTGGACCAGAGATGCATCCCAGATCTTGTAGTACATGTACTCTTAAGTTTAAAGAAATTTTCAAATTGTGGGTTTTATTCAACTAAACAGGAGTCACGTAACCGTATGCAGAGGGTGCACTGGGAACCCACAGTGTAGGCTGTCTTGCACACAGTTTGTGCAACCTAATAGCCCAGACACACTTACAGTAACTTCTTTCAGTTGTTCTTCCAGTCTGGCCTTTTCTTCAGCTAGCAGTTTTTCAGCAGAGCTGGGTTCCACCTTTTGCTCATTTTGGCTCTGGTCCTCTTCCAAGTTCTGGCCAGTGTTTTTCTGCTGCGTTGCTGCACAAAGTAGTCGTGGAGATGTTCTAAGGCAAAAAGATGAACATTATTAATCTGTTGCTTATATTGTAAGATATTAGCATTTTCTAGACATACCAGAGACTTTTGGCACATAATGTCCACAAAATTCTCACATCGTAGCAAGAACTGGTACAATTCTAGGCCTGTGAATACTGTGGGCAAAACCCTCCGTCCAAAGCAACAGATGTCCGTCCATGTAAACTGTAGCAGAAAATAACTGCTGCAAGCTATCAGCTTGTCAGTGTCCACTACATTCAGTTTATAGAGTCACAGCATTTTTAAGAGGAATATGAGCTCGTTTTCAGCATAGTGCTCTATCAGGAAACAAATTCCGTGATGCAATCGCCGGCAACAGCCTCCCTGAAAACAAACGTGCCGAACAGGCCGCTGGAGCGGCACTCCCTGTGCCGCCTGTCCCTGCTGTATCGCAAACACCGCGGCAAGCACGGGCCTGCTTGCATAAATAATGACTCTTCATCCCTTCCTGACGTTTCCAAGGCTGAGCGAGCTGAGGCACCCGGACAAGGCAGCGGGATCAGCGCCGCGCTGATCGAGGGCTCGGATCCCCGCCCGCCGCATGGGCACTCCGGGCCTGGAGCCCTCCAGGCTCCCCATAGTACCGGGCCGGGCCGCTCTCCCAGGGAAGAGCAAGGGAAGGCAGCGAAGATCGGCGGGGGATGGGGGGCAGCCCCGGCCCATCCCGGCTGTCGGACGGGGCTCCCTGGGGCTTGGGACCCCAGCGCGGCGGGGCCGAACCTCGCTCTCCTCCCGGTCCGGCGGCGAGCGCGGCCCCGGCCCGAATGCCCGGTGCGGGCGGGCGGCGCGGCGCGATCCCCTCACCTCAGCGCGACGCTCAGCAGCGGGAGGCGCGGGCGCAGCGCACCCCGCACGTACTGGGCCACGGCCGCCATGGCGCCTTCCTGCCCGCCGGCCGCCTCGGCCCGCCCCCGGCCCCCGCCAATCAGCGAGCGGGCGGGCGGGAGTGACGCGGCCCGGAGCCAATCAGCGGGGTTCCGCCAAACAGGCGGTTCCGGGGCGCGGCGGAGCGCCCAGAGGGGCGCGCGCCTCGCCCCCGGTGACGTCAGCGGGAGTGGCGGCGGGCGGGCGGTGTGCGGGCGGCCATTTTGTCTGGGGCGGGGAGTCGCTGTGGATTGGTGCCGCTGCCTTGATCCGCATCGCTCCTGTCCGAGCTGTGGCTGGAAGTTTGAAGATTTCAGCTCGTTTTAAGTGTTGGATGACCCCGTTCCCAATAACACCCTGTAGCACCCGCCAGCAGTTTGCAAACCTCCACACACAGGTTTCCATCCTGTGTCCGCACACGCTCGCTGTAACTGCTGCGTACGCTCTTGCTGGACAGTAATTTCATTAATGAAACCTTGAGCTTTCATTAAGTAGGATCATGTTGCTGATCCACTAGTTCCAGATTTGGCCACCTGCTTGTGCGAGTGTGTGACTGAAGGCTACGGGAACCCTGCTCCCCGACACTGGGATAGCTGAACTTTGGCAGTTTATCAGTTTCTTTGTCAGTATCTTGTTAAAAGGGAGGAAAGAAGAGAATCGAGGTCACGTATTTATTGTACAGCCGTGAAGTTGAGTGCTAGATTGTGTACAGATGCCTGAACACCAGCTGTTAGCCTGATTCCTGCACGCGTTTGTGCACTTGGCAAATGAAATCTGAAGGATAAAGATGCAGATGCCATAATGCAAATTTAGTAAATGTTACATTCAAGTGAATAATTAAACTATTTACTGAGAAAGATCTAGAAGATGTTTTGGCTTTTTGCATGAGAATCCTGCAGGACCTTGCTCAGTAGAGTGGAACTTTGGCAGAGTTCACCAAGGTACCAGCATGGCCTTCTTTCAGCAGTTTGGTTTGCCTGGGCCTGTGCAGAAAGCAGGATAAATGGTACGTGAGGTCAGTGCCCTCATCCCATGGCAGCTTTGAATCCCATTGAGTCTTATTTTTCCGATGGCTGTTCTGTGATGTGGCACTGGTACAGTCCCATGGCTTGCCTGTACAGAACACAGCAAGAGGAGGGTTGTGTGCCTTGTCCTGTCCATATGGAGTGGCTGTAGTGTGGTCAGTAACTGCTTTCCAGAAAGCTGATGAGCCACAGATTTCAAGCTTCATCTTTTGAAATGCTAAAAGAAATAATTGAGGAAATTTATTAAGATAATGCTGACAAAGAATCAGAGAGAAAAAGGAGAAAACCAAGAACAGCCATAAAGGATGATACACACAGAGAGCCATGAAGAAATGAGGCAGAAAAAGCAATTGGATCTTTAGGTCTGATGTTTTTAAAATGTTTCCTGAAAAGATTATCCCTTACAAAACCTAGACAAGCAGTCTGTCTGTCTCATGTTTCTTGTCCGTTGTTTTTCCTGACATCCTTAGCATGTATATTCCTATTTCAGCTTGTCTCCATTTCTCTGCTGCCCACCATATTTGGAAGTTGTGCTTGATTAACGATTGATCACAAAATCACAGAGTTGATAACAAAAGGTTGAGAAGAACCCACCACAAGCATGTCTCAATAACTGAGGATATATATTAAACTTTACATGTCTGGGACAATATTCTTCTTGTATTAGAAGCCATTTACCCCAAATCACATTTCACAGGCCTTCTGCAAGTAACTTTTCAAGATATCACACAGTGAAAATGCATTTTGTTGTGAGTCGTGCGAGTTGAAGAGCTGTCATGAAAAACCTGCGGCTGGCTTAGATGCTGATGGGTCAAGACTAAACAACATCTGCAGCTTCAGAAGAAGAACATGCCAGTTCACTGGAGCTTGTTTGCATCATGGCTGATGTTGTCTGTAAGTACTGTCCCACTTTGACCAAAAAACCCCATGACTTTCTCATGTCTGGTTTTTTGCAGGCTGTTCTGGTTTTATTGCAGTGCCAGCTCATGAGTCGGGTGTTTTTAAACTCAAGTACCGAGTATTCAGTATCTGTTGCTGAACCTGGTTGGTAGTCATAGTGTTCAGGAACAAGCACAGTTTTTTCTCATCCAGTCTTCTCCACATCAAGCGATCTTTGGTTCTTCACATAAATACTGGGTTTGAATATGAATTGAGGATAAGTAGTGCTTATTCTGAATTCTAAACCATCAGCCACCGTCCCTGTATAGGCCATTCACTTAAGAGTTGGACTCAGTGATTCTTGTAGGACCCTTCCAAATCTGAACATTCTGTCATTCGATGAACCAGCTGCTACTTTTCAATTTGTGGTTTGAAAGTGGCTCTATCCTCCAATTTCTGTGAGCTAGTGATAGAATCAAGTAGTCTGAATATCATTCCCACTTCCTCTGGTGATTAACTTTGTGGTCGTGAGCAATTACTTAACCCCATTTCTATATTTCTACAACTGAAATTAAGGGCAGTAATTTTTTAGTACCTTACAAGAAAGTTGTGTAGTGAGCATGAGGGAATTTCTGTGATATTTTGAAAATTCAAAACATCAACTGAGTAAGTCTCGTTTTTACTATTAGTATTGCACTTGCAGTAAAGAAACCTGTAATCCTTCAAGATGAAAAATGCCACAAATGTAAGATTTATGCTTGAAAACTTAAATGAAAAATTAGGGCATTTTTATTTCTCTGAAGAAAACCCCAAACCTAGTTCTGTCTTGTAATGCTAAGATGTAGTTTATTGATATTCAGGCAGCAAACAGAATGCCATTACATTTGTGTTTCAGATATGAACTTTATTATTAATGTTTTGAGGGTAAAGGAAAAGGCTATCATATCTTCTCCAATCAAATTTTATATCCCAGCCCGAACCAAATATTGAGCTGTGGTGGGAGCAAGCTTGGTGGGGGAGAACCACCAAAAATATCTCTGTAAATATTCTAGCAGTGACCTTTCAGGCCAGTAACCAGGAAATACCTAAATCAAATTAAAAAATATTAATGTAGCTGTAAGACTGTTACTGAACTACATAGCAGTGAAGACAAATATTCATACCTGTGCCCTTTAGAAAAGATCACAGATCAGACCACATAGCCACAGTATGCCATAGTCCACTCTGGGAAGATGTCTAGTAGAAAATTAAGGGACTAATTCTTGTGTATAAAATAATAACAATTTTTCTTCAATAAAGGTTATCAAAATGAGGATCGTGTACCCTGTGGGTCCATTTTAGACAGAGGACAATAAAGATTAAATCAGTACTTGAATTCAGAAACTTTTAAATCCTGAAATGCAGGTTGGGATGTGTGTGTGTAGGGAGACAACCTTATTTGCTTTTAATTAGAGCTGTACTAGAGTAGTTAATCTATACATTCAGAATTTATCATTTTTAATGTAAACATTTTAAGAAAACTCTCCCAAGAGTGAATGTGTAATACTTACATTCTGCCTAGTTTCTCCTTAGGCTGAAAATACAGAATCATACATCTTGCTCTGATTATAAAGAGTACTTTTGAGTTCCCTTAGCCTTTTGCTAACTAGTTTGAAGGGTGTATTTTGTAACCATCTTGTTGCCTGGAGAGTGTTGGAAATCTAATAGCTGTAGCCACAGGGCTCTGAAGAGTGCTAATTAGAGCAATTTAGAATAACAAAAGTTCTGTTCCTGGGAGGACACTGAAGCGTTCCTTCCCGAAAGCAGCATGCCACAATTTCAGAGGCAATTTATTGTAATATAATGCATAAGTCATCTGGTATCCCAAGGATTTACAAATCTGGCTATTACAGTTCTCTTAGCCCTCATGTTATTGGGGACACTCGTGTATGCCTTGTAGCATTCCTGGAGATATAAAAATGGAAAAACTGTGTCAGTCGGGAATTGTCTATTTAGTTACCAGTCAGAACCAAGCTATTCAAATTCACAGAGACAATTTACTGTCATGCTGATGTGGCTTTCCACCTTGAGACAAAATTATTGAGCCTTGAGAGAAGAGTTGTCAAATCCATTGTGATTCTCTGAATGTGGTGTCATGGATTTTCTTAATATTTTTTTCATAAAAATCAATTGTTGCCTCTCAACTTACCAGAAGAACTGGACAGAAGGGGAGATCAGCGCTCTGGTCACATTGAGGTTTGATGAGAAGACAGCAGCTGTTGGTCTCTGTTTCTGCACACAGGCTAACAGTGGACGTGCAGTTCCTGGAATGGTACTTCGACATTCAGATCCACATTTTCCTCTATTAATTTTTTTTTAAGATTTGATGAATTAGTTGCGGTAGGCTTGTTTCTGCTGCCCTTGTGTACAAGTGATTTCTGTTAGTCAAAGTGAGTGCTGTACGGTGAAGGATTGCCAGGCCGGATGCTGGCAAATAGACTGCCAGTAGCACCATAAAAACCTGAGGTGGCTATTTATTGCTCAGGTATGACTTTCTCCCTTGCTTATGACATATTTTTTGTGATGACTGACAGGATGTTGAATGGCAGGGTTGGTTGGGCCAGTGCATGGAGCTCTGTTCTGTCACGATGTTTTAGAGCTCAGAATCCCCATGCAGTCCCATAGATGGGCTGTTCTCCGAGCTCCTGGCTGCCTGACAGAGGAGGAATGCTCATTCTGCCGATATTGTGCAATGGTTTTGAAAAGCTATGAAGGAAAGAAGCATAAAGCAAAATTTTGAAAAGGTTATCTTCTGCTTTTATTCAACTCTAGAAAGCAGCAAGAGCTTTTAATTGTATTTCTATGCCTAATTAATGAGTGGGTGAACACTCCTGTGGGACACTGCTGTGCTCCATTTAATCCTAATCTGGCTAGATGAGTGATCAAAATGGGGACAAAGAGTTCGGCTAAAAACAGCTGTAGTGGGAGGGAATAAAAAGCTTTCAAAATTTTGCCATATAAATAAAATCTGCCTAACAAATTTTTGGTGCTTTGTGTGAAGATCACAGTCTCTGGAACTGGACTTGAACCTGTCCCTAAAATGAATGCCTCACACTTTTTTTGCTTTCCACAAGCATCTCTGAAGGTGCAACTTCCACCATGTTATAGAAGCTCATATCAGCATTAAAGCTAGGTTGATGACGTTTAAGGCAAGTGTGCATTTTTGTCACGTTTTCCTCAAAATCATTTGGTTTCTGTTACTATGGTGTATCTCCAAGGTTTGGATATAAAATATGAATGTAAATCTTGTGCCGGGAAGGTACAGACAGAACTGAAGGAAAGCACTTGTTTTACATCCACAGTATTTGCACCTTTCAGAAAGCAAAAACATGGCTGCTTTAAGTTTTCTAACAGTTGTCACCCAGAGTGCTTTCACTGCTGTTTTAAAGGTCACCTCAGATTCATGAGTCACCTCAGGTTAATGTATTATTAATAATCAGAAACTGGATGAAAATTATTGGTTCAGCATTGTGAAAGCTCTTGTGCTAGATGTTTATAAAATAAAATACCAAGAAGGGAATCTGTACTTTAATGATAGGTGTTAAACAGGAATTCTTCTGCAATAGCTGAAACCATGTAGTCTTCTGTCTCCATTACCAGCTCCTAGTCTCTGCACTGTTCTCTGGTCTGATCGGATGAGCTGTTTCTTATTGCCTTTACAACCCTTAGCTGGTCCTTGGCTTTTGCCCTTATGTTGTTCTTTATCCTTCCTCCTCTTAACTTCTGCTTTTCACTCTCCGTTGCCACATCTGCTGTGTTTAGAGTGGAAGAACGTCTTTAAAGCACTGCTTCCATCTCTGCTTACTCATTCCCGGGTTCTACTGAAGATGTTCTCCCTTGAGATCTCACTGTGGTCAAGAACAACTTCACCTTTTTGATACTGACCACTGCTTCAACAGCACTGTGTTCATCTCTAGAGATGGTGTGAGCACCACCTCCTACTCTGCTCCATCATATTGGTGTTTGGGTGGTAATGATGCCTATGCTGTGGGAAAGCATCGAGGTGGAGTATCCCTGCCCCACCATGGCTTCTCTTTTAGTTCATCGTAATTACCAAACAAAGCAGGCTCTTCCATTTCAAAGAAATGGCTTTTCTTACGACTAGTGATGTCTGTATTTTATTAGCCCACCTTTCCTTGCTTAATTTGTATTTTAACACTCAAAAAAAATTTAAATTTTTCTTGTGTCTTTTTTCATGTATTTATTGCCTTTTCATGATTCCCCAAGTGCTTTGGCTGGCAAAGCCTTAATGAATAAAATTACTGTCATGTAACAGCTATAAAAATCCACTCCCTCCTTGGAATGGGACATGCAAGTTTGAAGGTGCTGGGGAAAGTAAGAATCATATAATCATAGAATACTTCAAGTAAAATAGGAATACGTATGAAAAATATTTGTAATGTAATTTTGCAGTTATGAACTGTTGAAGCATTGGTCTTCCTCATTCTGCATTATGCACAAATACTGAATGGTGTATTTGTGCTATTTTTACAGTGTTGTTGGCTCTGTAGGGCAGATCCACCCAGACTACCTTTGTATAAGTTGAAAGCTGACAGTAGTCAGGAAGTACCAAAGAATTCTGTATGAGCTAGAAAACCTGCTTAACTGTCCCGGTACATTGTCGTGCGAATTAACTCTGAGCTGGTTGTGCTTTTGGAAAGCTGGAGTACCCGAGGCAGCTTCTATCTCATGGAGCTCTACACTGCTCTGCAGATAAATTAGTCACTGCCTACATATTGATCTGTCAGTTTTTCCTGTTATTTGGGACAGAAGGAGCTGTTTGGGACTGTTGGTTATTTTTCAGTAGCTATTATTAATACTTTGGTACAAACCCAAGTGAAAAAAATCTGGATAAACAAGAAGTTGAGGATTCAGAGATAACTCCGAGAGCTGTAAAGTAGATGCTGTACTTTTCTGCCAAAGACCACGGCAAACTCAGGGGATCTGTTCTCATGGTCCTCTGCATTGCAAATAACTGTGTTTCAGAGCCAAGTTCTCCCTAAACTCCAGCTAAACTATGTAGATCGTGTTAGCAGTTGGCCAGCTCAGCCACAAGAAAGGTCAAGCAAGAGCACAGTACAGGAAACATTTATGCATTAATGGCAATTTCGTTGTTACAGTAAGGAATAATTTCCCAGATGGGGGCAGTTCCAAGGCAGAAAGCAAATTTACCCAGCTTTTAACTTTTCAGTTATGACCTGCCTTTGTAAGGGCTCTGCAGATCATTAAGTGTGTGCAAAATGCTGATAACGTTAAGTGATGACTTAAAGTCAGTGTCAGCTTCTCCAGGAGAGCCAGTGAATGGGAGAGACAGGATACGTTTGTCTTCATCTGGTCACACAGTGGGATGGGTTGACCCTGTCCAGCAACAAAGCATCCACCAGCCCCTCTCTTATATCCTCCCGCAGCAGGAACGGGGGAGAGAACTGAAAAGGCAAAAGCAAGAAAAACTTGTGGGCCAAGAAAAAGACAGTTTAGTAATTGAAGAAAAAAATGAAAAAGGTGGTCACCACTGCTCACCTGCAGACTCATGCCCAGGCAGTGTCTGAGCCATGACTGCCTTGGAAAGACTCCCTCCCCAGCTTTATTGCTGAGCGTGGCATATGGCATGGATAACTTGGGGCAGCTGTCCCAGCCATGTCTCCTCCCAGCCTCCTGTCTGACCTCAGCCAGTTTGCTGCGGGATAGAGGGAAAACCCAAAGTGGCCTTGGCACACTGTAAGCACTGCTCAGCATTAGCTAAAAATCAGTGTGTTATTAACACTGTTTTAACCATGAATCTAAGACACAGCATCTTACGGGTTGCTGGGAGAAAAATAATAGGTAGGCCTGATCTTGCAGTGAGATTAATGCTCTGCTAACTCTAAATATGACCTATTTGTGTCTTCTCTTCATTTTCTTTAGTCCATGCTAATGACATGTATCCAGTTGCCATAGAGAAGTATCCAATTGTCATAGAGAACTTAAATTTCTAATACATTTTATGAAAGCTGTAAGCAAAATTTTCAAATGGAATGGCTGAAATTGTGCATCAGATCTCTATTTATGCACATAAATATTTTGGTCTTCAGACATGTCCTTCACTTGTAGTTCCATAAAATTCATAATAGGCTTCATTTTACATTGATTGTGTATTCATTAGTTTTTGTTTGCTTTTCATGACATTGTATATTTAGGTGAAATTCTAGTTAAGTAAATCTGTAACTTAGATAAATATAAACCTCTGGTTTAGAGAAACTTGTTCCTTTAGAATTGTCTCCATTTTCTTCTTGAAAAGCCTGTGCTGCCCTGTGGTGAAATATTGCTTTGTTTAGGGACTTTGTGGAATGTAATTTATAGCAATCCTCCGTTTGACCTGTAAGCACTCCTACTTTACTTGAACTCATGTTTTTATGTGAAATTTGTTACATTTATTTCTGGAATGGAAGACTACCTGGAGCAGAGAAGCTGAGATGACACATAATGTGAGATGGAGGTGATATTAGACTGGAAACAGTAACACTTTTCAAAACCAAGCAGTGTTTTGACATAGAAATGGTAAAAGGATAAGTGAGCGTCAGGCTTCATTTTGTTTGTCCAGTGAGACCACTGTGGAACATCTGTATCTGTCATTTGGGCTGTCTGAGTTTTCTGTCTTTTCTACCATGTCAGTAACAAAGTAAGTGATCCAGGTGTTAACCGTGTGCAGTCCTGTTGTAGACAACTCACATACCCCACCTGGCCTCCAACAGCTGTTCCAGCAGTGCACGAGTCTTAGTAAGTCCTATTCTGTTTCTACCAGTCCCATACTGATATCTTTATGTATGTGTTTTTAGGCACCCAAATCACTTTTCAAACATCAGTTCTAGCAAATAAATCTACACAAATCCTGTAAGCCACAATTTCTCCATGTACTATATCAGCCATATCATTGGAGCTGCTGTACAGGCTCCTCTGAGCATGTCAGAAAAAGGGCCTCTCAAAGATACTTAAGACCCGGCCAGTTGCTCTCTGTCTTGCAGTCTGCACGCAGCTTTGCTTCATTTGGGTTTGTCTGCCTGTGCATCCCCTGTGTTTGTGGGTCTGCTTGGCTTTTGGCAAAATTATTTATGCCCTTTCCAGTCCGCCTTTCAGAATCATCCTGAGGCCTTTGTTTGGCTCAGTCTTCTGGTCTTCAGTCTGTTTTTCCTGGCTCTGCTCTCTTCTGCTGCACAGCATTTCTTGTGACTGACTCTTGTCAGTGATCTACCCAGCTGTTTCAGGTGGTGTTTTGAGTTTTGACTCTTCTATTTTGTACTCTGTCTTGTGAGCTGGCCAGAAATGTGAGGGTCACCATAACCTGGATTGGAGTCATCTGAGTGCATCCTTATGTCTCATGTTGAAATCCTAAATATTTACCAACATGTTCTGCTTGCTTTGAACCCTAAGACAACATCAGTACACAGACTCTTAAATCAAACCATTGGCCTAAGAAGGCTTGGGATGCTCCTTAAGATCCTCCTTCTGTAGCTTTGGATAATCTGTTCCTTCTAAGTGAATAGAAAAGGAGATCAAATATTTGGTGCTTGGACCATATTGAAAATAAACCCCATTGCATATCACAATAAATGCTGCCCCAAATGCCACAGAGAAGTGGCAGCCAGCATACAGCAGATTGGAAAGATCTGTTATTTTTCTAAAGTTCTGAAATGAAAAGAACATGCCTGTGAATATATTTAAGCAATATATTCTTTTTATACTATATTTTGTGTTCTGTAAATGCCCCTGAAAATCAATAAAAACAAATTGTACCTAATATATTCTGTATTTTGCAAGGAGACCAAGCCTTTCCCCCTGATCTATTAATATTTGGAAAAAAGTCATTGCACATAAAAATCTTCTATTAAAATAGTAATTCATGATGTTTTAATATCTTTTCCCCATAGTTAAAGAGGAGTAGGAAGTATAGGAGTATTTTTTTTATTGCTCTGAAAATATTTCTCTTTTTTTGACTGTAACTGGCATCAAGAACAACAGCAAAAATAATAAACCATACTGACTATTTGTCCCCTGATGTTTTATGTCTACTCAGAAAAGATAGAGTACAGACAATTGTTCAGCTGCAGTAAAGTTCTCGTTTTTATTGTGCAGAGCTAAATTTATCCTTGCTGTAATTTTTCTGAAATCAGCAGAGTTATTTCTGCTAGGCATGAGAGTGACCTGCTCTGACTGGATTGCTGTTCTAGGAGGGACTACACTTGAGCAGAGTTTCTTTCCTTCAGTTGAATACACAGATACAGGTAAATTGTGTTTACCTCTACAACTGCTTGTATGATTATAGCCAGCACAGACAGGAGAGCTCAGGGCCTTGAATCTGTGTCTTTCAGATGCAGGAGATGAGGTTCTGTAGTTTCAGGGGCAGGATGCTGCTCCTTAACACATACTTCATCTGAAAAGCTTTACCATAGACCTGATTAGGCAGAAGCCTTCTTCAGAAACAAATTTGGTTTAGTACTTATGAGATGTCCAGGCTTGATATTTTCTAGAGAGTTTCCTGGAATCAAGGTGGGGAAAGCTTTGGTTTTTAAAATAAGCTTCTAGTGTTGTATCAGAATATTTTGTGATTACTAAAAAAAGCAAAACAACAAAACCAAACCAACAGGTGGGACAAAAACAGGCCAATGGAATTTTTCCAAAGCTTCTATTTTAATAAAATAAACGTGCCAGAAAGGCATAGTGGAATATAAAGTTTAGACAGAAGTAGGATCAAACTGAGATTTTTATCTCCAAATTCTATTTTGATATTATTAATTTTCTCTCTGTTAGACTGTACAGACCTAAATTGGGGAAGTTCTTCACAAACTGAAGATTCATAATTCACTCCCCATCTTTCATGTTCCAGTCTTCCTTGCATTGGTACAAAAATCTGGATTTTTAGTAGAGCTGCTTAATTTTTTTCACCTTCCTTGGAAGTGTATTGTTTCCAGAAATGTATATGGTTCATTTCTGTGCTTATTTTTATTTTTTTATGGGTTCTCTCACTCTCATCACTAGCATATGTATGATACAGGTTGCCATGGTAAACAATGAATTTTTTATTAACATTGTAAATATTAGTTTAAAACATGAGTAGCTGGTAATTGAGATGCTAACACCGCTTTGGAGATTTTCCTGCTCCTGAGCTGACAGGAATTATATATGGAGTTAAAAATGTGAAAAGCAACATGTCTTGGGAAGGAGGTTCTTTAGTGATAGTATAGCAGCCTAAGGGCACAGAAATGTAGGATATTTGGACTGTGAAGCACAGACAACAGAAGATCAGACATAAGCTGCTGAATGTTATTACTAGAGATGACATGGAACCAAGGTTCAAGTTTTAAATTCCTTCCTTACATTTCTGGACCTTTTGCTGTCAGTTCCATCAGAGTGTGACCAACTGGCTGAGCTGAATCTAGGCTAAAAAAAAGAGAAGAGAGTGCTGGTGAGGCACTTAACAAGGCTGGTGAGGGGCTTGGAACACAAGACCTATTAGAACAACTGAGGGAGCTGGGCTTGATTAGNACAACTGAGGGAGCTGGGCTTGTTTAGCCTGGAGAAAAGGAGACTCAGAGGTGACCTTATCACTCTCTCCAACTTCCTGAAAGGTGGCTGTAGTCAGGTGGGGATTGGTCTCTTTCTCCAGGCAGCAACTGACAGAACGAGAGGACACAGTCTCAAGCTGTGCCAAAGGAAAGATAGGTTGGATATTAGGAAAAAGTTTTTCACGGAAAGAGTGGTGAAGTACTGGAATTGTCTGCCTGGGGAGGTGGTGGAATCACCATTCCTGGATGTGTTTTAAAAAAAGATTCGATGTGGCACTCGGTGCCATGGTTTAGTTGAGGTATTAGGGCGTGGTTAGACTCGATGATCTTAGAGGTTTCTTTCAACCTGGTGATTCTGTGATTCTGTGAGTGTGAAGAGATGTGATCAGCTTCAAGGCAGGGATGGGCACAGGGCTGGCCCCCTGCAGTTTCATTTATGATGTTGCATATCACTTGCTGCTCTAATCAAGTAATTTTAGGCACATTTTTGAACGTTCCTAGCTACCCAAATTTCACTACGCTCAATGGGAGCTATCTGCTAGGACATTCTTGAAAATTCACTTTTCTAGGCATAGCATATCTCTTAAAACTCATGTCCTTCATCCATTGTGAAATGAGTCCAGTGCTGCTTTCTTTTGTGGAAGATCAGGAAATGGAAGTATTTTTAGATAGGAGGCAGTTTTGTCCAATGGCTTTTTAAACCTGTGGTTCCTGATGAGTTTCTATTCATCCATGAAGTTCCTGGTGACAGAGTGTTAATTTTTCAGTATACATTTGCTTTTGGAGCAGAAAGTTACAAGGTGGTTGTTGTATTGCCTTGGGACTTTGACTTGTATTTGATGCTGTCACTGAAGAGTGATTTTAGACGAAGCTACATGGTAAGAGGTACTATCTTTCAGCTGATATGTTAAATTGAGGTCGCTTCTGTCAATGGCCCTCTTAAAAATCACCTCTGTGTCTTGTCAGACATTCCATTTCCCAGTGAAATTAATTCTAAGAATCAAGGACTGTGTCTGAGCTATTACAAAGCCCATAATAGTGGCTCTGTTTGCCCCATCGTCTCTGGCACTACTGGTATTTCACTTACTATTTTTGTCAGGACTTATATTAGAAAACTCAATTTTACTCCGTTCTGTATCACAAAGCAGCATATGTCACCCTAACTCCACTGAGCAGAGTAAGATTACTACATGAAATCTTATATCATCCTGTGATATATATGTACACACAAGATTACTCAGAAAATAACTTGTCACTATTGTAGACACTTCATGGTTGCTGAAAAAAACACTCCATACTGAAGGTCACATGTATATATACACTGATTTAACAGCTCTATTCGCCCTTTGCTAGAACAGTGCTGCTAGCAGAACAACCAGAGACCAGTAGAGTTTCATACTTCCAAGGAAAACTTCCTGATCCCCTCTTTTTAAAGGACTGAAGTTCATTATATTAGAAGGAAATAGAACTTACTACATTGTTTTGTGAAAGTAAAAGCACTTTCAACTCCATTTCACCTTGGACTCTATTATAAGGACTCCAAAGGTGTGATAAATGTTGTCATACAGAATACCTTATTGATTTCAGCATTAGATTTGACTTTCAGAGTGTTAATTAATTGATTTGAATCATGCTGGGGATTTTTTTTTTTTATTATGGATAAACCGTTCAGGTAGTTCAATGTCTTTTTCAGCTGAGATGTTATAAAGCATAGTTCCTTTGAGATTCTTTGTAGACTGAAATCTTACAACCCATTCACAGGAACAGGACTTTGCAAAGCTGGTTTTGGTGCATCTCTCTCCTCCATACTCTCTGTTCAGTTTCCTGTATTCTTCTGTCCTTGGTGCACTGCAGTAGTGATTTCAAGGGCAAGAAGGCTTCCCTTCTGCTGGTCTCAGGAAAAGCCACTTAGATCTTGCCGTATTGTAACCTGTTGAAACGTAACGTTTGCTATTAGTGTCCTGTGCTTTTCAGGTGGCTCCCAAAAGTCCAGATTTTTCTCTTGGTGTTCTGACTTACTGTGTGCCTAGAACTAAAATTCATTTTACCTCTGTTATGCTGGTTGTCTTAAAACATTTCACAAAACCACTAAGTTTCTTTTATTTCTGTGGAATGTATTGGATAAGAAGCAAAAATATTCTACATTCTTATTTTGTCCACAAAAATGACATCCTGAGTGATTTATTTGACTTCTAACAGACCCACACTCAGTTTTTCACAAGCTTCTGATCTGGCTTTGTGTTAATTGATTTTGTAAATGGTTCCAGTGATATCTTACCACAGAAGAATGTTAAATGTGACCCAGTAGTGTTGTGCTCTTTGTAGTCCATGAAAGACACCTAAAATCTAAGCTCTAAAATCATTAGTTATAGATATAGGCAAAGGTCGAGGTCACTTTGTCAAATTCTTCCCCCTGTCCTATTTCTTAAATAAAGAAATTATAAAGCAGCATAACATTTATGAAGTCTAGTGACAATACTTATTTTTATATAAAATTAGGCAGTACTTGTTCCATTTTGGAAATGCAATGGAAACATTTCAGTGAGCAAAATTTCCAACTTGTTTAATAAAAATGGAGGTCTCTTTCTGTATTACGTAACAGCAACAACAAATCCAGCAATATCATTATGCTCACTGTCAGTATCTGTGTGGAAGTACTTCTTGATTGTTAAATGGCAGCAGAGTCTCTCAGCACTTTTACAGTAAGCAAGCTGGAACCTAAATTAATATTCTACCTCTTTCATATAAATTTTAGCAATTATATAAAATAAATAGATATCTTTTGATATTTGTTCAAGTCCTGAATGTTGAATTAAAATGCAGAACTTCCTAGTTATGTCAAATGCTGTCATGAAGAGTTCAACTTGAAAGCAACTCAACCATTACAGAGAAATGTATGGCTTAGTCAGCTTCATTTTCTTTCACTTAACTGGAGTTCTAATGTGAAATTGCTTTAAAAGCTTTGTTGCTGTTTTAAATGTTTTGCGGGCTTTCCTTCTCCACAGAAATTTTAGCTGTCATATTTAATTTAGGAATCTTTCCATAATGAAATTTGTATTTATAAAAGTTGGCAACCTTGTAGGCAAAATGCTCTGTTTATTCTCAGGTCAGATATAGCATAGACAAGAATGCAGTACTATGGCTAGGTGGGCTTGGTAAGTTGGTCAAGCTGCAGTTTTGGGCACCACAATATAAAAAAGGCATTGAGCTATTAGGAGGTGTGCAAAAGAGGGACACGAGGATGGTGAAGGGCCCTGCGGGGAAGCCGTGTGAGGAGCGGCTGAGGACACTTGGTCTGTTCAGCCTGGAGGAGACTGAGGGGAGACCTCACTGCAGTTACAGCTTCCTTGTGAGGGGAAGAGGAGGGGCAGACACTGATCTCTTCTCTGTGGCGACCAG
>VYZQ01035740.1:38913-56178 GCA_013400655.1 Mystacornis crossleyi | reverse complement strand
AACTCTATTAAGCTGACTCATTATTTTACAATGTCACTCATCCCTGGTCCTTGACAATGAATATCAAGGGAAAGTTTCAGCCACTTCATCTTCTTCAGACCCCCCTAGAGATGTTATTGTTATGAACACCGCCCTTCTTGCTTTATTATTTCACTATAACAATGCTGCAGCAGTGCAGCCAGCCAGAGGGTGACCTCCTGTGATTATCTTGGAGATTTGCAGGTAAATCTGAAAAAACCCTGGGTTTTTTAAGAATTCAGGGTTTGTCTCCCCACATTACACTCACCAGGTTCTTCCCCGGTGGTGCCAAAAGGCTTTGTAAGGCAGGCAGACATTGCTGGGGACCATGCTCCAGGTTTGCTCAGGACTTGTCACTGGATGGCTAAGAGAGGCACACTGTCCCCCAGGAGTGCTGGCCCAAATCTCCATGACAACAGATTTGGGATGGAGACCAGGCATGCTGAGTGACAGAAGGTCACTGCAGCAAAAAAAACCCCAACAAACCCAAACCAAAACAAAAGGTAAAGGGGCAGGAAAAAGAGCAGATGGGGAAGAGATTAAGGGGCATCTTGCAGCACCTTCAATCATATTGCAGTTTTGAGCTCATTGGTTCCGTGTGCTGGGGCTTTTAAAACAACGTTGTAAAAAGCAATTGCATATAGAAAGAAACCAGCCGAGTCCTGTGTATGTCTATCTGTTACTACATTTATTTTTTTACTGTAATAGGGAAAACAGAGCAAAAATACATTTCTTGCCTCATGGATCTTGTGATACAAAGGATGAGAGACAAGAAGAAGTCTGGTAGGCAGACAAAAGGAGAGGGTACTGAGTCCAGTTCCTTATGATCCATTTTTTCAACATAATTAAATTTTAGCTCTGTTTTCTAAGGAATTGGAGCAGTGCAATTGCAGTGACTGCCTCTCATCCTATCTGCCTTCCCGCTGTGCAAAGACTCCTGAAGCCATCCTGCTATTTTTACCAAATCTGCCAAAGAAGCCGAAGTCTCAAAGATATTTACTTTCTACAAGGATCAAAAATGCAGGTGATGGTAGAGAGAGCTGAGGAAATGCCCCGGAGGAGGAGAGGAAAGGGTGGCTGAGCCCCCCTGCACTGCAGGAGGCATGGCTCCGCTGCGTGAACAGCATGTGCGCACTGGCACAACGGGCAGCACACGCGGAGCTCTGAACCCGACAGAGCATATGTTGCCTCTTGGGCTGCCAAAAATATAGAGGCATGAGAGGAAGGTGAAGCACCACAGTGAGGAGTTAGTGAAAACATGATGTACAGAAATGAGGAAAAGAGTAAGGGAAACAGCAGAAATCTGGCCAGTGATACATGAGAGTGAGTGCAGAGATGGTGAGCAGGCAACTAGGATGATCATGTGTGGGAGGATGTGTGGGGACATTTGAAATGGTCTGTAGACCATTTGTTTGTTCTATGAACTTTGTCCATAGAACAACCACTTGGAATTAACTCTTGTGTGTTGATGTAACTACACTCCTGGGAAAACTGCTGGGTTGGAAAACATGTCAACCCTGGTCCCTTCTCTAGACAGAGGAGAGGTATAACAGAGTCAACAGCAAAACAACATTTGCCCCATTTGTAACAAATACATTCAAGGAAGGGTGAGCCTATTGTTCACTGAGTCTATCTCCCATTTCCCTCCTGAGGTCAATGCTAAAATTACTGAGCAGTGTAAGTGCAGTGGGAACATTTGGGAAAGTGCTCTGACCCTCACTTGCACTACACTCAAATATGTATGCTTCCAGCATCCCTCCTGTTCCCCATGCACACACACAGCTCACTGAAATGCTTTGTACAGGCTGTGGTCCACGTGCACATGCTCCCAGGCATCTGCCTCTGACAAAGATAGGGGGAGTTTTCCCACAGGAATGTCTGCCATTTATAGTGGTTATGAAAAGACAAATAAACCATAAATATTTTATATTTTCTTTTCACCTTCGTTCTCACCGATTCTTTGAGAAAGCAATAAGTCTGATGTTCACTGCTGTGAGCAGGCTTGAATCACACCAGACACCCGCCCACCTCCATGGCTGTCACAGTGCATTCCCTGCTCATCCTGTCATTCCCCATGAATTCTTCATTAGGTCACAGTTGTCTCTAATGAGTGCTAATTCTTTTTCTTGTCCCCACCTTCTTAATGTGGCACATGAACTAGGAAGGCCATAAGTAGAGCAAAGAGAAGTGCATCCTTGGTTATCTTATTCTAAATAACAGTGATATCATATACAAAGTGAGTCCAAATTTGAGCATGGTTATTCTTGAGCAGTTTCATGAGAGCCAGTTGTATTTCACATGGCATTTGATAGTGGAATTGAAATAATAGAGATTTACAGGTAAAAATTACTTAGTTCATTGCATGGGGTAGGGGTTCCTACAGAACATTTTACTGAGGAATATTACTTTACTCCACAATGCAAAGAATATAGCTCTGCTAAAAGGTTAGGTTTTACATTTCTGGGGTTTACGTTCATTTATACATGAAAATATTTGTTGAGCAGAAATGACTATGCTCCAGAGAGTGCCATGCACTGCCAAATAATTTTTGATCCCAAAATAATTTTGTCTGATCATATGGAAACCATTCTTAACATCCAGAAACCTGGATGCCATATGGGCAGGCTGCCAGCCAGGGTAGACCAAAGATATTCTGTCCTTGGAGTGGGAAAGGTACATGGTTTGCACAAGCTCTTAGGGGAAAAAAAATCAGCATCAGGAAGTATCTTGGCCAAGAGGAACTTGGCAGAGCAGTATTTTAGCTTTGCTGAGGGACAGTGTATGCCCATTGAAACAGTAACATCTGTGGAGGAAGGGCAGAGCACGGGGATACAATGCAGTTTTATGGCAGCAGTGCTTAGTCAGGGAAAGGGGCTCCAAAGGGAGCTGATGCAGCCAGCTGGCTGGCTGATGAATGGAGTAACGATTGTGGAAGAGATCAAAAAGCTATCAAGTGTTCCATCTCTCTCATAATGAATTACTGAGAATTAGTGAAGCTTGCAGTTGAAGTATGTAGGTGTGATGTCAGGAAATATTGAGCCTTTTTTTGCATCCTTAAATAATTAAAAATTAATTTGAACTCACGAGCAAGCCAAAGCAATGACAAAACTCTAAAGAACCTGAAATTCGGCATGAAGGAAGGGAATACAGACCTAATACTGTGCTTTTGTTCACAAAATGAGGGCAGAAATTCAATATATTTTTTCTTGATATGATGGATTTCCACTGGATTCCACTGTGCAGCTCATGGAGTTGCTTTCTATGCAGAGCACAGCAAAGCCTATTTTTTGGCAGTGAAATGTGTTGAGTATGTAGCAAAAACAGCACCTAAAGATATTTATTTATTTATTTATTTATTTATTTCTCGGGGCACTGATTTTCTTATTTTCCCTTTACTGAACTCTAGGAGATTTATTAATTTTTCTTTCATTTACCACAGTTACCAAACAACAGCAATTATAGGGGCACTGTCAGGTCATCAGTTCCAAAAGTGTTAGTTAAAAACATTTCTAACCTTGCACCTCTCCTTGAACTCTCATGGGTAATTTCCATTGTTAAAGCACTAAGCATTTACCTGCTTAAACCCCAAAATGCTCTCTTTTTTCATACTCTGAAAGAGCCCTTCAAACAGCAGAGAAATCACTTCAGCAAAACCATAAAATTGATGGAAGAGTCATTATGTCAAATGCCTACCAAAACACAGAGAAATATAATTTTTTTTCTTATGTTTTCTAATATCATCATGGGTGTGTTACATTGGTACTACAACAGTGAGCTAGACAGTTCCAGGAAGCACTGAAATTTCCATCTGGCAATGGTCCTCCTGGTGTGTATTATCTTTTAAGATGTTTTCCTGGCATCTACCAGCTGCCTTCAGGAAAATTCATATGCTATTTTAGTTTGTTTAATTTCTCTTCCCTGCTAATGTGCCTTTGTTATTGCCGTGTGGAGTTCATTAACTGCGCCAGGAGATGGCAGCAATGGAAACCACTTCGTGCCCTCCATTCATAAATGATCTTTCGTGCTAAGCGGCACCAACAACATGATTATCAAGCAACGTTTAAAAATTGTTTTGAAAAACGAAGCAAAGCAGTCTTCACAGTAGGCACCNCGCACCAAAAAAAATAAAAAAAAAAAAAAAAAAAAAAAAAAAAAGAGCAATGAAACGTGAAAGGAACTATGGACTCCCTTCCCAGGATTGGAAGGTCATTTTTTCAACACCTAAGTTGCAAAGGCCACAGATAGACATCAATATATAAAACCGTTGGAAGGCATGACTTTTCTAGGCTAACATGACCAAAAAAATCTAAAGTAGCTGTAATTCATTTGATCTTCATGGCATGGAACAAAAAGCATTTGAGTCTGGAGCAGAAGAGGACTGGGGAGAGTCTGCAAAAAAAAGGATAAAGATCAGAGGTGGCATTTGGGGCTGCTGGACTTTGACTCATGTCTCTGATTTGGTGAGGAGAGGCACAGGGAGCAAGTTGCTTATTTAACTGTTTTTATAAAACAGGTGAAGGGACATGCAGAGCCAGACAGTGCATCTACTTAGGAGGAATGAATGTTTACACAGGCAAATTACCATACATATTTCCCACAGGACACAAGCATTATTAGACCTGTTACAAACTTTGTCAGCAACCACCAAGGAAAAAAGGAATCTTACTTACCCTTCTAAATACAGACCGGTCTTCAGGGCAATACAGCTCCTAAATTTACTGGCATGGATGCCTGTGATACAGCCAGGATTTATCAAGCATGATAAATGCAAAACTCTCATCTTCAGTTACAAGCTTTTGTTACAAGCATATTATTTATTTATTGCCCAAAATTAAGAGCATATGGAGTAAATTAGCTTCCCCACCCGGGGGTAATGTTTGTGTGCTGATGAGCAGAAGGAGTAGTGGAGGTGGGGGCTGTAGCAAAGTCCCAGTTCTGCCCTGGTCCATGTTTTTCAGCATAGCTAGGACAACCCTGGGCATGTGTCCCCACGAAGGAGGCAAAGGTTGCCAGTTATGTGCTCTCCTGAAAAGGAACTGGAATGGTGAGAAAAGACATAGCTCCTTGTCATGTTTCTTGTTGAATTTGGGGCTGTAAGTTGTCTTGCTGCCTTTGTGAAAGAACAGGAACTCCCATCCTGGAGAAACATGTGCTTTCATCATCAATGTATCCTCAAAGAAAACTCCGTAACACTTAAAGCTTTGGCTAATTGCTTGCTTTAATGAGACAGATAACAAAGTAAATCATGTTTATGGAAATCAATCTGTCCTGCATTGCACTCTTTCCATTAGTGAGAAATTAGTTGTGACTGAAACAAATGATGTTCTGAGGTTTTATGGGGCTTGCTTGAGTTAAAAAGGCTAATATTGCCAGGAGGAATACATGGGTTTTGTAGCTACAAGCCACTTCAATCAGAGTAGAGACTTCCAAGCAATTTTGCCTTCTGTAAATTAAAGATCCACAACCCTCAGGGTGAAGGGAGCCTTATTGCAAGAAAATCTCACTTATACTGCTCAGAGGTGTCCCCTGTGCAACTCAGGTCAGTGATTATTTTGATGTAAAGCAACACGGTCTAAAAGAAATGCAGATCAAAAGAAGCCTCCCTTAGTTATATAAAAACATGTAATTATGAGGTTAGTTGATTTTCAGAACAAAAGATCACAACCTCCGGGTTTGTTCATACTTGAATACACTTCGTGACTGAGAGCACATGAGGAACATGGACTTTTGCACCTCTAATTGTTCCTGTGGTTAGTTTGTATGAGAAGCACCTTCTCTTAAACACCTCAAATGCAATTATGCCCTATTACTACCTGTGTTAAAAATTTTATTACAAGTTACAGTGAGTATTCATCCTATGTGAGTCTATAATACTCTAATATGTAATATGTTTCTCTTCCTTATTTCTAGCTCCTCAACTGCATCAAAAGGCAACATGATTTATATTTTCAGTATGTTATCCTACTGGTCTTAGGTGCTTTTAATAAAAAATGGAAGGGAAGGTACATGCAGCACTACTGGTATGTTGTTGATCTATAGGGTATGCCTCATTCCTCCACCCCTAATTATATAACATATAAATAGACTAGAGAGATTTAAAGATATTTTAATAATCCTAGGTACAATTATAAATAGAAAAATTCTGTGGTGCAGGAAGAGGAAAACAGTGTCTAACTGCCCTCTGAGCAGATTTTCTTAACGCTGACCAGAAAGGCCTGCAGAGGTGTGGTATCACACAGAAGCATGGAGGTCCTGGGCAGCAGCATCCATGAGGGGCCTGCTCTGGCATTTTCCCTCCATCGGCTTTGCCCTGCAGGAGGAGGAAAGGGCAGTTGGAGGCCTGTGAGCTCCACCCCTCTCCCTGCTTCAGTGTGGGTGCTGGCTGCCTTTTTAAGTAGCAACACAGAGCATTTCTGTGAGCCTCCTTTGAAAATGAGATGCCCTCTGAAAAGCCTGAATTTAGAAGCAGATTTATTATGCAGGCTGGAATAGTGATTAGCTCTCACCAGTGTCACCAGGCACAAGGGAGCTTTCTCTAGATTCGGTAGTGAAATCTAATGACAATAACCACCACCAACCAAAAAAAACCACACCAAAACCCCCCAAAAAATTACACAAGTTGTAAACAACCTCATAGCATGACCTTGTCCTGCCTTGTCACTTGATCAACTCCAATAATCACAGCAGTAATATCGTACTTTAATAATACAATACTGCACTGTATTGTGTTCTGTCTTGCAATATCTTATCTTTTCCATTATAGCCTTGCTCATACTGTTTTCAGTCCTGACCCCACTGTCTCTGTCCTAGAAATAGCAGGGAGACCAGTGGAGCAGAGCTGCTAGATGTAAGGACACCCCTTACCAGGCCTGATCCTGACCCCACCACACATGCAGGCTGATGTCCCAGCCTGGCCCTAGGCTGTCCCCATCCCCATGGAGGTGCCTAATGGCTGGGAGTAGAGTGGCCAAAAAGGCAGTCAAGGTATGAACAGGGCTTTAGTGCTGACCTTTTGGAGACGAGGATTCAGGTTTTAATGACATTCCTGGCAGGCGTGGTGAGGTGCTGGCATCAGTCTGACTGGTTCCGGATGCTGACCTCAAGGCAGAGGAATGCTGCCAGCACTACACACTGTGATTACCACCTCAAAGGAGGCAGCTCAAGAGGCACCACATCTTTGGATACTTCCACTGTGTCTCTGCTACACTATTCACAAATTCTCATTATAGAGCATTTTGAACCCCCTCAGGCATGGGGGTGCAATCCCTCCATGCCACTGCCTGCAGGGACAGCTGTCAGAGGTGATGGCACGAGGGCCACAGGGGAATCTCCAAGTACTCAGGCATATCTTCTGTTTGAGAGATGCCACATCCATGTTCCTCAGTGCATGATATGGGTCCAGCAGGCACTGTGTTCAGTATTTTTCTCTCTTATATGAGGAAGTAAGCTGCTGGAGGCAGAAGATCTCCCATGTGGAGTTACACATGTGCAAATACTCAATATGAAACTGATGCGGGGACACATATTCTCTTCTCTTCTCTTCTCTTCTCTTGTCTTATCTTCTCTTCTCTTCTCTGCTCTTCTCTTCTCTTCTCTTCTCTTCTCTTCTCTTCTCTTCTCTTCTCTTCTCTTCTCTTCTCTTCTCTTCTCTTCTCTTCTCTTCTCTTCTCTTCTCTCTTTTTGTTTTTAACAGAATTTCCTCTTCCTGTGTCTGTCTTAAGGTTCTTTTGCTGGGAATAATCAGGAAGACAGCATGTTTTTTACCCACAGACCCCAAATGAAATTCGGTATTTCTGACAGCAAGCATCTATCTATTTTCCAAAAGTTTCTCTTGGGGATGGATATTTACACAACACTGCTCATGATAAAATTCTGCTTTTCTTAAGCAACCTGAAAAAATTGGTCACATGCTGTAGAAAAACCTTGAAAGGATGGGGACAGCAGGTGCCCAACAAGACTAAGAGTTTGTACTTCTGTGTCCTCAGGTCTGAAACATGTTTGAAAGCAAGTGAGATTTGTGTGGCAGACAGGCACATCAGTGCAGTGGGGGGTGCCGAGCATGGACCCAGACCGAGGTGACAAAGCTGGGACGTGTGGCATAGGTAACCGACCTGGCAAAAGTATTGTGGCTTGTCACGTGTCACTGAGTAGCTGGTTGTGAAAGACACTGTTTAAACAAACTATTGTGTACATTTCCATGTCAGTACCTGTCTGTCCAGATTCTTAATTTTAAAATGCACCTCTTAAGCATATTTGAATGAGTCATCATTTTTGGCCAGCACTGACAGTAACTGGAAAATCTAAACATTATTGCACTATACATCCCCTGCACTCCATAGATTGCACAGCAGTTTTTTATATGGATTGCATCCTACTTCTGCTCTGTCCACACCCTCTTTTCTCTATTTCCATCTGAGAGCATTCTTGTTTCATCAGAAAGAGCTCTCCAGCTCCTGCTGGATACATACTTCCCTCCCCTTGGTGCAAAAGCCCTTTTGTATAGTTATTCTTTGAGCAAATGGTGACTACTTAGCATTGGCAATTTGGTTCTGTTAATTTTATACATCAGTGCTTGAAATGGCAATGCAGCTTTTGAGTCCTCATCTTTGGGAGCTGAAGCCAGGGCCCACAAAAATCCTGCATGCCCATATCTGCTTATTTATGTTTGCCTGTAGTAAGGTAACTGTACAACATGGCATTCAATCATTTATAGAGTATTGCAAGAATATTACAAATATCCTTGGGCAGGAATTGCCTGATTTTGAGACCAGTCAACCAAAAAGCAGTGGTTGGAGCTTCTAGTTGGCATGTCTCACACTTCCAACAGCAGTTGGAACAGCCCACCTCTGAGAAAATAAGTTGATGAAATTATTGAGATTATCCCAAATCTTCTCAGTTTAAGTCCAAAGTGTTCAAATAAGCCTGTGAAAGAGAAGGGGAGTGGGATGAAAGAGAGGAAAGTCATGGTGGCCACTGTGAGGGAAAAGGAAACAAGGGATACTGAACCACTTGAGGAAGGAAAAGCGTATTCAGATGCAGGTGGGATACAAGCCCTGGAGTGAGGGAGCGCTTGGAGACAGTGAACAGAGAGATGAGAAGGGAGTCACATAGTCATCCTGTGGAGAAGAGAAAGGCAGAAATGCAGAAGTATCTGGGATGTGCCAGGATTTGGATCTTGAGGTAACCGTAAGGCGTACAGCCTGGTACTTCCATGCTTTGACTTTGGTAGAATAAAAGCCATGAAGCTATCATCTCTCTTGATACCACAGAAAAAGACCAGCTCTCCCTTCCTTGGAAATGACCATTGCCAGTTCTCTCCCTGTCTTGCTTAATTAGCTCTCTGTAAGCCAGCAGCTGAAGTAATCTTTTCCCTCCAACAATGAATCACTCTTCCTACTTTCAGCTTTTGGTGTAAAGAGAAGCATGAAGTCTGCACATCATTCAGAGTGTAGATCGTGAGCTTTGGCAGGTCCCAGCAGCTTCGGAGTGACTTCCAGTGAGAAATCACCTTTCATATAAGCAGCAATCAAATAATAATCTTTCAAATAAGCAGCAGTTGCCAATGATGGAATGGAAAAAGGGCTGCAATTATACATAGACGATAACAGCCTTATTGTTACATTTCCCTCCATTTCCCTCCAAGAAAAAAAGTATGATTAAGAAACAACACCTTTCAACACTTATTATTTGGGCAGCCTGGCAAATGTATAAGCAATAAGTGGGTGACTATGCAACACAAAAATGTGGACTTCTGACAGGAATTTCTTGCTCTTGAGAGGAAGCAGCCTAATGCTGCCACTAATTACCAGGACACCAGAAACAAGGGGTTGTTAATGGAACTTAAAATTGCCATGTAAATTGAAAGGTCGTGCCTTTATAAAGGAGGTTTTAAATATTGCCTAGGAAGAATTGACTACGAAGTCCAGGCTGACAGAAATAAAGTAGAAATTAATAACCCATGGTGAAAGATCAGGGATTTCAGGAGTCAGCTAGGGAGTTACTGAACTCCACATCATGGGGAGGGAGGAAGGAAATACAATATGAATTTCAGACCTGTTTAAAATAAGCATAATGGCAAACTATTTCAGACAGGGTACTTCTGAATTGACAGAGGGATGGGAAAGCTATCAACAACACTTAGGAGAATTCATCTGGAGTACCGGTCATCTGTGTTCAAGAAAGAAGAATTGCCACGGGAACCAGTGCAGAGAAAGACTTCAAGACTAGTCAGGAGACAAAAATACTACAGCACTGAAGCCCAGATTCATGCTGCCCAATTTCAGGTACTTCACAAAGACACATAAAATAGGAGCACTGTCACCAGGGTCTCCTGGAATCAATGGAAGGAGATGGGCATCTCCAGTCATTCAGCCTACCTAAGTTCTTACTTGGCTTCTAAATTAGATGATTTATTTAAATACCCTAACTACAAAGGAAGCATATTGCTCCAGGGAATTTGCATGGCAACCTGAAAAACAGAGGGTCAGAAAAAAAACAGCTGCTCCCAGAAGCGTAAACACCACAGAAGAGGTCAAGGTGAGGTTTAGCAGCAAGACAAACTGACACATGCTAGGAACAAATAAATTTTTCTGATAAACAAGAAGACTGACCTTTGGAAAGCTTTCCATATGCAGATGGGGGAATGAGAAACTTGCCTAGAATTAAATGTCAGCCGAACGAGTTCGTTTAAGAGGTTATATGATGAAAATACCTGAAAGAGCAAACATTTGGATTGGCAGATAAAAAAAGTTCCTTTCTCATCTGTTTTGCTATGCTGTTTTATTTGTATTTTTTCTTACTGAATACAAACAGGACTAATCCTTTGTACTGGCATAAAAAGGACTTCTTGTAAAATCACGTTTCGAAAAAGAATTATTGGAAGGTGCCGCTGCCTTGTCGTTCTCCATCTGCACCAAGGAAAAGGACTGAAAAGTCTGTTTCCTGGGACCAGAATTGCTCAAGACCAAAACCAAAACCAGCTACAGCTGAGCAGCTGACCTACGCGCAGCAAACTGAGCAAAATGCTTGCTGCCCAAGGAAGGCAAGGGAGGCCAGCTCTCCTAAGTGATGAGCAAATGCTTGGCAAGGTGCTGTTCAGAAGGAACAAAAATGCTATCAGCATGTTCCCAGTTGTCACTGGCACAGGTAGTGTGTGCGGTAGGGGGCACAACTGGTGGCAAGTCAGGCAAGCTAGCATCTTTCCACTTTATGGTTGTTGCAGCAATGGAAAGTCATTGTCCATGGACCAGCCCCACGTAGAAGCCTGAAGTGCTGGAACCATGCAGTTAAAAGTGTCCCAGCAAATACAAACACAGACTATCAATCTCGGCTGTGTATTGCCAAAAGGGTGGGAGAGCACAGCCAATGGCCTGGCAAACAGAAGAGGACATGGAAATTTAAGCATAGAAGGATTTGGGCAGGAGCACTGGCAGAAATTAGACTGGAGCATTGTCTCCTGCTATTTAATCCTTCCTAATTTTCAATGGAATGAGCCTCTATGCACATTGCCAAAAAATAGTGTGGCAGAAACAGAGAAATATCAGATTCTCCTACAGTGATATTGGCTAACCAGTTGGGTCAACAGCATTCTAATGCAATAGTAACATGTGCTAAGAGAAACAAGATGTATACTCCTGATTATTGTATTGCATGCTGGGGAATGGCTGTGTCACAGTCCCCTAATTCTATGCAACCTTGGTATTTTGAAAATAATTTGGAAGGATAGAAATAATTTTGAATTTTATGTTTAAGCCTGAGCCTGTATCTAAAATTATATATCTATTTCATTTCAGAATAGCAGGAAGTAGTGATTTTCCTGGGTAATATTTAGCACGAAGTTACTGGTCGATATTAGGAAACACAAAATTTTGCAAAATATAGAGAACCAAGTGAAGCAAGACAACATACAAGGCCTTAAGAGGCATGAAATACATGATTTTACAACACAGTTTTACAATAGCAATTACATTCATTATTCAAAATCGTTTGTTTGCTAAGGCTTGCCCCACAAGAAACAAAAAACTAGAGACAAATATAGTCATGTACATTTTTTGTTTAAAAAAATGTGTTAATCCTTATTCCAACAAAATCTTATTAGCTATTGCAAAATGTTTGCAAGACCTTTATGTTTGTGACAGAGTCTTATCTTTCTTTTTCCACGGGGTCACAGTTGCTTTGTAATGCTGTTACTGTTAAGGCTAATGTTTGTGGTCAGTTGCTATTGGCAGTGACAGTCGACGTTCAGGCAACCAAATTTAGACATGAAATTAATAATGGCTTATGTACCAGAGAGCTTAAGTATGCATTGTTTCTTCATGACTTACCAGCAAAAATTCTTACTGAGGTCCAAGAAAGCTTGGCATGAATAAATCATATATATGGAGTGAAGGATCTGCCTCAGAAAATGGAGGTAAGTATCACTCTAAGCTGGATAAAAGAAGACAAAGTATCTGGAGTTTGAATGCAGCTGGAACCCCCCGCTGTGGAAAGCCAGGGTAGCGTGCCACTGAGGATGTGCTCAGCTGCATAAATACACAGTGTTTCATAAAGTCCACATACACTCTCCTGCAGAAATTGTTAATCTAAAAAGGATTGTAAATTTGAGTGCAATATATGCCTCTAGAACCGTACATATAATATAAACAGTACCAAGGCTGTGGAGAGGATTTATCTGTGACCACTAAGCACTTACCTGATTTGCACAGTCATGCCTCTGTCTCAGCAGGCAGGCTTGCTAAATCCATCTGCTCACCATAAATAATTGAACTTCTTTCCTGACTGCTTTCTTTTCCCTTCAAAATGTCCTCTGTGTGTCCATACACACAGAGCTGCTGAAATTAGGGAAAAAAGTATGAGCTGTTTTTGTGTCACCTTACAGCTTTGGACTTCAGCCACCTAGAGACATCATGAGCTTCCCTCAGTGTCTGAAGTTAATCCTTCAGCTAAGACCAAAACTCCCTCAGGAACCAATAATAATGACTCTAGTAGTGAGTCTGCCATCACATTTATTTTATTCTGGACTTGGGGTTCTTGGACATGCTTTGACCACAACTGGTCAGGCTTCCAAAATATAAACAAGAAAACAAGAGCTAAATAATGTAAGAAATCTGAAAGGACCTCCAACATGGATGCTGTGTATTTTTACTATAGCGTAATACTCCTAAAATATCAGGAACTGCTTAGTCCTCCAATATGTGCTCCAGTATTCAAAGGGAAAAACAGCTGCAGCTCTTGGCCACAGCTGTCCATTAAAAATTCATGTCGCTTGCAATCGCTATCTCAGAAATAAGAGGAGTTCTGTGAGAACTGATCAGATACATCTTGCATGTATACCTGGAAGTACATGCATTCATCTGAGCACCTTCCCAGTGAAGACCTGACATGAGCTTTCCCTTCTGAGTCTTAGTTTTTCTCCCATGACACAAGACCAGGTGCCCTAACTATGCAAAGGAAATTAATTTCTTTTGCCTGCAGAGTCAAGTCAGCCCCCAAGTAAGCATTCCACTGTAGCAACAGTAGCCAGAATTGAGGAGGCTGTGGCTGTAATTTATTGTAGGCAATTTATTTTGGCAGTGTGACTACGTCAGTTCTGACAGCATTTGTAGCATTAAGCGTTCCAGAGAGAGGACTACGGCACTGCTAGCAGGTACACACTCTGAAGGCCTGTCAGTCCTGGTAGGTCACTAAAAACACAGGCATTTTGCAATATTTGTTCATGAAATGCCTTACCACGGCTCATTTTCTAGGCTTGGATGAGCCTGGGATCCTCTTTTGGGTTCAAAGACAGTCATGTCCTAAGGACCAGCAGAAAGGAAAAAGAAAATCCAAATACTTTGGTATGCAAAGATAACAGGAGCCTTGTGTCAAACAAGGAGGAAATACACCCATATGAATCAAGGATCCATATGATTCCCTCAATTCTGACTTCTTTACAGCATTTAATAGTGTACAGAGAATACGTCTGGCCATACCCGCAGCTGGTTGTAAATTATGACTGTTTACACATCTTTAAAATAAACGCTGGCATACAAATCCTAAGCCACATAAACTGAGTCAGACATATATGTCTGTCCCTCAGCTGGGGTGAAGTTCTTAATTAGACCTTTTCTCGGGGCCTTAGTCAGCATTAAGCTGTCTGTGCTCAAATGCAGCTCTGCCATGGTACAGCTGGGTGACCTTGGATTAGACTGCTGCGTGAGAAAGAGCTATAAGAAGTGAGGGCCACGTGCCGACATTGAAGCACTCTCCCTCAGTCCTTGCCTGAACTATGTTACGTGTATGACTGTGCCTGGCCACACACACTGATCCAGACCCTGACCCACCTGAGCTGGTCCTGGATCCTTCCATCACTGTGGGCTTGTCTGATGATGACCAGATTGGTGGCTGATTGGTCCTGGTTATCGTCACTGAACCTGATCTGATCCTGACTCACTGACTTGGCTTTGCTGGCTTGACCCCAGATCTCCTTGTCACTATGTTCACTGGGATTGTCACTGGTGAATTGTACTCTTTGGCTGAACTAGCCACCACCAGAACTACTTTGCTATTCTCATTTGGGTGCTGTGGTACTTGCTAGTGAAGCCACTGCCATGCATGCCTTACCATCACACTCCACTCCCAGCTTGCCTTGCTACTTCATAAAACACTTTTCTCCAAAGGATGTCACCTCTCACCTACCCCCGGTATCATTGGTGCCAGTGGGCCTGTGACACCCCTGACACCAGTACTTCTAGCACAAGCCAGACAATAGGAACACGGATTGCCAACACCATGTCACTCTCCATTTAGCCAAAGACTTTTGTTAGAAAGCTGTCTTGAGCCAGCCTACTGGCGCCATGCATTCCTGCCAATAGGATAAATCAGGAGAGTGGGCAAGAAGTCAGCAATCGAGACAAAGAGTCTGTTCTGTCACAGACAGACAGCAAAACTGAGCAGCGATACACAACTCCTCTTGTGTGACCTCACTTAACTGTTGGTCAAATAACCAGGGAATCTCAGTAACCTGGAGACATCGTATTTCAAAAGCCCAGGAAAAAAAGCAAAGTGGTCACAAATCCAAAGTAGTCACAAGTTCTTGTTTTTGCCACCTCTTGTAATTTATTTTAGTTGTGTAAGTCTGGCAACAGCATTTCATATTTTAGCTGTAGATTTTCCCACCTCATCTGCAGCATTCTCTCTCTCTCCAGGGCACTAACTCCACCTCTCCTGGTGAGACTATCTTCAAGCATACAAGGGCTACGATACGTAATTCTTCCAACTCCACCATGAGGTACCACTGGTGTTGCACCTGAGCTGCCACATGGGCATGCACACTTCGGCATGTTATTCAAACTGTCACACCTGCAAGGATTTCAGCATTAAACCCAATCCTTGCTGGCAGTTGTGATACAGGGCTATCAGCAGGAAGGCAGCAATTTCAATTCAGTCGACGCCAGTCAGCCTGCACCCCCTGAGATCAATCTGTGTATTAAGAGGGTGAACATACAGGAAATTGTCAGGACATGGCTGCTCTCACTCCGGTGGTGTTGGCATCTTGCAGCTCAAATACTCCCACCGTACAAGTTTGCTTGGCTCCTACTGGCTGTTGTAGCACGTCCAGTGCTACTCCCTTGTTCTAATAGTCTTGTGTACCCAAGAGTAGTTATGCCTTCTGCATTTAATTGCCACTCCTCTGCCAACCTACCTGGAAGGCTGTCCTTTGCTCTAATATTTCATCCTGAAGGAGAAAAACTAGTGCCCTTGAGACATTTATGTGTTGTCCTGTACAGATGCAGTACACGCTGACTTCTGCCTCTGCTCTTCTGAAACAGGATGCTAACAGATCTGGCTAAGCCTTTTCAGAAATTTGAACCTCCCATGCCCAAAGAGTTGTTAGCCAGGAGTCTCATGCTCCGCAGCAATGCGGAACATTGGGCTCAGGTAGAGCCAGCTACCATTTTCTAGAAGTAGACACTTCTGGCATTTCCTGACCCAGCATGCACAAACGGGTCACTAAGTCCTTTGTTGCTCATGTAGCATATATAGAGAATTGTTATGAAAGCTTACCTTTCTGGAAGTCAGTGTAAATACATTTTGTACACAACAGAACTCAAACAGTGCAATTGCTATTGTGTCTTATGTAACCTTTCAGCACGTTCTGCAAAACTGCCGTCCCTTCCTCAAACACTGCAGTACTGACACGGCCTATCAATGAGCATTCACAAACATTCACTGCTCAGAAACATGAACCAATCTCTATTTGGTGTACAGGAAAGCTATTGCATTTTTATTTAGTTAGTTAGTTGATGTTTTGGATTAAAAAACATAAAATACAAGCCTCTAAATTGGAAGATATAATTGACAAAACCCATTTCTGCACGTGGAAGAAAATCTGTGATGAATGAATAAGGCATCTATCCTATGTATCTGTTTTTAAGATAGAGGCACGCTGTGGTTCTGGGCTCCTAAGTACAAGAAAGACAAGGACTTACTGGAGAGGGTCTAGCAGAGGCCTGCAAAGACCATTTGGGGTCTCGAGCATCTCTTTAATGAGGGGAGACTGGAAGCTGGGCCTCTTTAGTCTAGAGAACACCGAGAGGGGATCACATTAATGCACAGAAATATCTCAAAGGTGGGTGCCAAGAGGATGGTGCCAGTCTCTTCCCAGTGCTGCCCAGTGACAGGACAAGGAGCAGAGGCCATACACTAACACGTAAGAAGTTTCTCCTCAACACGAGGAAGAACTTCACAGTGGCAGAGCACCGGAACAGGCTGCCCAGGGAGATCATGCATTCTCCCTCTCTGGAGGCATTCAAACCCCAGCTGGACACGTTCCTGTGCCACCAGCTCCAGGTGACCCTGCGCTGGCAGGGGAGTTGGACTGAATGATCTCCAGAGGTCCCTTTCAAACCAAACCGTTGTGTGATTCTGTGAACCCTTCCGGCATTCCCCGCCTACACGGTATGCAGTGCCGCCGACGGCCCCGCACACCCACAGAGCTCCACACGGTCCAGCCGAGCTCGCCCATCCCACCGCCAGCCGCTCACGTGGCGCCGGGCCGGAAGCCGCCCCCCCGCCCCCGGCGCGGCGGGAGGCGCCGGCCAGCCCAGGGCCGCTTTGTCCCCCGCCCCACGCGGCCTCAGACGCCCCCAGCGCCGCTCCGCGCCGCCCGCCGCTCCCGGCGTGCACCACGGCGTGGTGCGCGAGGCGCCGCTGACGTCCCAGCCCCGCCACTGGGCAGCAGCGCGACCGCGTCAGGAGCTCGCGCGG
>VYZQ01035740.1:0-26722 GCA_013400655.1 Mystacornis crossleyi | reverse complement strand
TCCTATGTCTAAAATTCTGGGTCCTTGTCTTACAGTTACATTGCTGTCAGGAGTTTTTGGGGCATGAAACTCTCACTGATTTCCACCACCCCCCCACCCCCCCCTCACTGGCTTGCACATCATTATTTGGAGGGAGGACTTCCAGGAGACTCCTGCGGAAAGGGAACGATTCTGAGCAGCAGAACATGTTGGCTTAGGGTGGGAAATCCGAGTCAGGTGATTTATTCTCGTTTCCTGAAAGAGAAATGTGTTTATTGGCAGTTTAAAAGGATCCAGAATTTTAGACATAGGATGTTTTCAGAAAGGATTTGTTGTTCTGAGCTGCAGTCCATGTGTCAGCTGCCTGTCAATACAGTGTGCTGTAACGTTGCCTTCTGCAATGTCAGCAAGGAAAAAAGTGATCAAAAGAACTGTCAGCAAAGGAGTAATTACACTACTCACCACCAGTTCATCAGAATTTATTCTTTGAACAACTAAGGATGCCAGACAAGTTAGTCCACCCCATAATACTCATCCACTTGAATTCGTAAAGTGTATGGGATAAGGGGGAAAAGACCCTGTTTTTTCCAGTCTATGACTTTAAAATACTCATGACTGCAATACTGTAGATATGACTCCTCTGCATAGCAAACTGGTTACTCATAGCTACAGTGTTGTAGATATGACTCTTCTGCATAGCAAATGCATTTTAGACAAGCACTAAACCTAGGAGGTTTGGCACTAACCAAAAGGTTAGTGAAATACTGATCATCAGTAACAACCCTTGTTCTCCATGATGGGATATTATCATGATTCCAGTATAATAAGAAAGACCTGTGTATGTGCTGATTTCTATTTTAGCAGATTGATATTGTAAAGTGAGTATACTTAGCCAAGCTGAACTCTAAATATAGACTGAAAGGGGCAGTCTGTTTCATAGCTATCTTTATGGGTACTGCAGGACACGACAGGTTCCTATGGGACTAAAAGTAGAGAGAGGAACCGCAGAGCAAGTTTTCTCCACGTGATTTTCACTGGCTGATTTCTTCCATACTGGCACATTACCTGAACGTAATTATGTTGTAAGTAATGTTTCGTTCTCCCATTTCTTTAACCTTTTAGATTTGACTTCCCTTTTTTTTTTCCTGTTAAGAATTTTCAGTGTGTTCTCATTCTAAGTTTTTATTTTACCAGAACAACTTAAGAAATTTAAAAGTTGCATTGGGGAAAAAAGTCTTTAGGCAAGGTTAAAGTAAAAGAGAAAGTGAATCCAAAGCTCCCAATGTTTAGATTGGTTTATTGGGAAAATAATTAATACTTTCGTCCAGTGACACTGACGTTTGTATCCTTTCTCCTTTGGCATGTCACTGGAATCAAACAAATGAAATAGAAACTTTTTTGAAATAATAAAAGTAATCTTCACTGTGTTTACATGTGCAAATAATTAATTAGTAGTAAATGCAGAAACATATAATTCATAATACTAATAAATCAAAGGTACTCACATTTATTACATCTCAAGTTGTTAAGAAGAGTCTTCCCTGAAGCTGCAGGGAGGTATTAATCAAAATACCCAAGAGAAACAACTGCTCTTCAGAATCTAAGAATAACCAAAAGCTTTGTGCACGAAGTGGTAACTTTTAGCACACCGTTCAAATGCAGGGCTCCATAATGATTGTGTTGGCTGCGGATGTGCACGTGGGGAGACGGCAGAGCAGAGCCAGCTCTGGTGGGGACGTGGCACACAGACTGTGCTGCCTGGTGCCACGTGATGTCCTAGAAGAAGGACAGTGGGCACAGCCATCTGTCCTGAAGTTACTACTGCACACCTAAAAATCATGCGCTAGGTAAGGCTAACCCCTATTATCCTAGCTTTTCTACATTTTTGTACTTTGAAGCAGCAGTACTGAATAGAAAAAAAAATAAGGTGTAATCTTTTTTTCTTACAGGCTGTTAAAAAGAAATATGGTATCCANATGATTGTGTTGGCTGCGGATGTGCACGTGGGGAGACGGCAGAGCAGAGCCAGCTCTGGTGGGGACGTGGCACACAGACTGTGCTGCCTGGTGCCACGTGATGTCCTAGAAGAAGGACAGTGGGCACAGCCATCTGTCCTGAAGTTACTACTGCACACCTAAAAATCATGCGCTAGGTAAGGCTAACCCCTATTATCCTAGCTTTTCTACATTTCTTTTGTACTTTGAAGCAACAGTACTGAATAGAAAAAAAAATAAGGTGTAATCTTTTCTTACAGGCTGTTAAAAAGAAATATGAAAGTATCCATATAGTCCTGTCAATCTCCACTAGCCCTGTTGTCAAGATTGATTTCAGTGTTCAGTCTTCAGACTTACTGAGGCTCACTGAATGTCTACTTTGCTCTGTGCTCAGATTTGGGGGAATTTGAACAATCTTCTGCATTTGGTTTGATGAGAGAAGTAGTGAGTATTTTCTGCAAACAATCAGGGCTATATTCCTCAAATTTTAGGTTTTTAAGTATTAGGAATCTGGTCACTGTGTTCTCTATTCCTTGGAGAGGAAGAGATGGATCAGAAGCACATCAAGAGGACAGTCCAACCCATCTAGGATTCAGAAATCACCCTTAGGTGCTTAACACACATCATCAAGGGAGGTTTGCATCCTGTGAAGTGCTGATTTATGTTGGCAGGTAAAACTGAACTTGGGAGCTTTATAAAATACTAAATGGGTAAGATGCATTCTCCTCCAAATTTAATCTGTGTGAGCTCCCTCCGTACATTCACTAGCAAGAAAAAGATTTAGCCTGTGATTCTAAGGTGAGAAAGGCATACCTTAGAATAAGAGGGATATTACCTGGAGGAATGTAAATTTCTTCAGTAATTACAGAGGGAGTTTTCAGTGACAAAGTGTTGACAAATACGCCTACTTAGAGTGTCTGCATCTCCTTATGGCTAGAAGTGTAGTTTGTTTTTAGAAGACATTTTTGGAATCAGAGTAGTGTAAAGAAAAGCAAAAGACTGATAAGGAATAATATTCAATATGTAGAAGCAGCCTCATTAGATGTTGCTTCATTTCTATATATAGTCTTCTTTCAAAACTGTATTTGTGTTAAGAATCATTCACTGAGTTTATGCACCCAGACTCTACAGAGAAATCGTTTTTACTGACTGGGCCTCATCCAGTGCCTTTTTTTAAAGGAAGAGGTATTAGTCTGAAGAAAAAGCTTTCAAAATTTGTCCAAAACTGTGTGAAGTAGAACCACATTGGAAGACTACATTTTTTGTTCTATTTTTCACAAATAATAACTTTACAGTAATATTCTAAGGTGCATAAACAGACACATACTCTTGTTGCTTATCTCCTACATTCATACCTGCTTTTCCCGTCTTATCTCTGAATTATTTGATGCTGAAAGAAGAGGACCTGAGTGACATCCTTTCTGGTAGTGTTAGTGAAGGTTTGGCTTTCACTGTGGTCGGGATCTCACACCACCTCTTCCAAGTACTCACCAAATGAAAGGGTAATATACTAAATAGGTAGCATTCAAATCAATGCTGGAGCCAGTCAAACTGATTTTTCTCTTTCCCCATACACATATGTGCACAAACACAATGTAAAAATGAAATGTTTTAATCATCAAAGATTTCCAAGAGTAAAGAAGTGCTATGTACTGAGTTATCCCTGCCTTCAAGATCTAGTAAGTATGCTGGTCATACAAATTCCTTTATTTTAAGGATTGTTTAGGCTGCTCAGTATTTCCTTAGAGCAGGACACCAACTGTTACAAGTTATTTCTCATAGCCATGTGTTAATTTACCTTTTTAATTATTATTTCTTTTAGATACAATGGAGAGGCCTTCCTTGGAATTTAACCTGCCTGATACTCATGAAGAAGGAAAACTTTATATAGTTGATTCCCTAAACAACCTAAACAAGCTAAACATTTGCCCAGATGAAGCCCAACTTTCACTAGGTATGTATGATAGGTGATCTGTGGATTTCTATATATACAATCCATATTGTGTGTCACTGATGTCAGCAGCCTAATAGGCCAATATGTATGCCAAGCTCTGTACTGAAAAATGTAAGGAAAAGATTGAAAATGGCATAATTTAGACAGATCAGACAATGATTTAGCTGCCCCTGCTGACTATTTCCACTTTAGGTTCTTGAAAATCCTTCCATTTAGTTGGGAATTACTGTCAAACCTGAACTTATCTTCCATTTCAGTCAGGATTTATGAGGTGATCACTTGCAGGATAATGTCTCTAGTAATGCCCAATATACACCTACTACATAAATAGCATCATAACTCTTCCTAAGCACTAAAATTCATACGTGGCAATAGAAGAACTTGAGGATTTCTGTTCATTCTTTTAAGACATATCTCCTAAGAACTCCAACCAGTTACCTGAAATATCTTGTGAAACCTTTACGCATTTTACTTTCCAGACTTTCTTTACTTACAGTCTCAGATATGGCTCCCACACTTCTACTGGTTTGATAAGGTTTTTTCTTTTGATTTCTCACAGCAACGGGAGTATTTCCACCCAGTGATAGCTACAATGTATTTCAGTTCTTTGTGACCGGAAATATCTTAAAACCTGGAGCTCTTCAGCAGCATTCCACGGAACAATATTTGAAGCTGCTTTTATTTCCCTTACTGTTATGGCAAATTTGAGTGAAGAAATTTATGGATCAACAGCTATGGTGAAACATGTTTCAAGTGGCCATAACTTGATCATGCTTCTAGTTATGGGTCTTAAATGTTTTGTCATTGCTTCTGTTTCCAAGTCCTCTAACTTTTCCTTATCCAACTAACTAGAGTGGTGCTGGTTTGTGCATATAATGCAAATATGTTAGACATAAAGTACTAAATTCTCATTACAGATTATCTTGATACTGTCACTTCTACATGTAGAAAATGAGACAGTGGCATACATCGATTTTGATGTTAAAGTAACTCCTTTCGGTGTGACTGTTTTGCTTTATTTTGCAATTTTTATTGGATGGTATTATTTACTTTTCAGGTAAATGTACAAGGTTCTGTGGAAACATATGTGGTTCTCTGGAATAATCACATACATGCCCCTCCCTACATTTCAGCAGTAAATAATGGTAACTTAATAAGTATTTTATTCATAAATTTGTAAAGTGGTTTGGGTCCTTTCAGGATTATTCTTTTACCATAGTTTTTAAGCTTGGAAAGTCTGTAGATGACTCATCCCATCAGTTACCTTACTCAGCAGCCTAAAACTCTGGTTCTCTTGCCAGAAAATCAGAGACATGTCAAAAGCTATTTAAAATATATATACCTTTTGGTTGCTTCAGTGGAGCCATGCAGTAAGTTCTTTTATGTTTCAGATGATAAAATGTTCCCACTGTTTGCAGTTTGACAAGGATGTGTGCTCACCAATTCCTCACAACATTGCAGTCTGGCACGTTCAGCCTGATGAAATAGTAAGAAGCATTCATTAGGCAGAGTGAGCTCAGACCATTTTTGAGACCCCTATTGATAGTTTAGGATGCTTGGCAGGCAGCAGTAGCAGGTCCTGCCCATCCCTGTTATTCTGGTTAGAAAGCAGTATTGGTGCAGACACTTCGTATATGCTGCATTTGTTATGAATGCTAAGAGAATAACAATAAAACCTCAAAGGACAAATAGGAAAATGTTTCAGCTTGCTCATGGACAGGAGTGTGTTAAACATAAAATAAAGAAAAACAGGAAATTCTTAGAGATCTGCTGGCTCAGTGAGTTGCTCAGCCCTAGGTAGGGTCATTATTAAAGTGCTGTAATGGCACATGCAGTCTTTCCTCAGCTTTATCACTACAGTCTCAGTTGCAAAGACCTCAGAGATTTCCACCAGCTAAAATGAGAACATGGTCTAGAAATATATTTTTCACAGATGCACACACTACTGTCCCTTTCAGAAAGGCAAGACAGCAATTACAGAAGGATAAATTACAGTAATTTGCACGTAATTTTAGTATGTATGAGACTGACACCGAAATGAAATTACATTAGCTTCCTCCTCCCTCCAAAACAGAAAATAAACCCAAATCTTTGTAAAGTATTACAGTAGTGTACAAGTTTGTACACAGTAGTGTACAAACAGTTTGTTTGTACTGTACAGTACAGTTTGTACATTACTGTGTACAGTACTGTACACAGTAGTGTACAAACTTAAGATTAAACAAATCTGGCTCAAGTATAATTTTTTTGCATTCACTTTCCTCATGGTGTTCACCTGACTTGTTATCTTTGGGGCTTATTGCCACGTCACAATAATTGCAACTGTTTCTATGAGAGAAACTAGTGAGTTTCCCTATATATGCAACACATTCTCTAAAAAGCAGTGAAGTGGCCTGTTGAGCTGATTCAAGGTCAGCATTGCAAGCGCCTTTCCTTTTCCCCCTCATTCTTCCCATGCCTAAAGGACAACATATGTAGTCCATATGAGATTCTGTTCCATTCTTGACAACTGAGAGGATAGGTACCTCATTTTTTTTCTACTGGAATGAAACCAAAAATTCAAAAGATGAAGAAGAATATTGAAAACATTTATTTTAAGATAAAGCAGTCAAGACCTGCATTCATTCTATCCAACATCAGGAGCTTCAATGGGGTGTTTACTTTGGGAAATTAATCATTCCAGGGATACTTCTCATTAAACAGAAAAAGAAGCATATCTGGAGGATGAATGTGTATGATAAATCTGTACCTTGGTTTTCAATAGAAATTTTTCTCTCTTCCCTTTTGAAAAGGTTAAGTGCATTCAAGCCCTTACAAAGCTGCCTGATGAAAACTTCATTGCAGCCTTTGTACATGTAAAACAGCTGTACAACTCTAAACCATAAAACAGGTCAACTTCAACAAAACACTGTATTTCAACAACAAACATTTTTGTTGAATGTATTGTAACAGCTATAACAAATATATTATTTTTTTATATTTCCAAATTCAAGCTGAGTTCATAAAATTGATTTTTTCCCTTTTTGTGCAATATCACAGGAAGTAAAATATGTTGGCCAAATAAAAGATGTATTCTGCATAATTTCATGAAGCCAGAAATATTTTGTCATGCTTATCCTAACCAGCCTTAACACACTGTGTCACCAAATGATTTGTCATCTCTTAACAGATGAAGAAGAGAACACTGGTGGTACTGGAGAAAGGATGGCAGGGAGCAACACAAGAAACCAGTGTTTGTTCTTCGTCACCTTTATTCTTATTTTGATCATCAGTTTGGCACTTGTTTCATTTGTGATGTTCTTAATACGTAAGTAAACCAAAGAGTGGTTCTTAAAAATATAGGCACTTTCCAGTTGGAAAAAGAACTTTGCTGAAATGTGTCATGCTACCTTATAACATGCTACTGCTGTATTTGCATGATCAAAGGCTTTGGCTGGTTCTGGGCACTGGGTCCTGGTCCTGGGGGCAGAAGTACAGGCAAACAACACTCTCTCAGGACTAAAAGGCAAAATTTTATTCTTAGTGCTAAGGATTTGTGCTCTTCAACAGCTGTGAAGAATTTATCTCAGCAGCGTTATACTGTGTTGCTAAAAATGCTGACTGGAAATGAAATTAAAATTAAAAGGTAATTTTATGGCAGTGAGATAATTTGGCAATGTGCCTTCCATTCCTTTCCAGATAAACCTCAGTATCAGGGTCATTCCACTGAAACTGGAATTACACCCAGGCTAACACTTAAATCAGGCTGTCTGAGGGTTGTCATCAAAGTACTGACTGGAAATTGGTTTGGAAGTAAGAAAATCTTAAGCATAAGATAAAAAAATTAGATAACATTTATCAAGATGTGCATGTAGCATTGAGTCTGCAGACATAATTACTGTTCCAGTTTTTTAGGACTGATCGGGCGAGTTTAGCTAAAGACATGGCTGGTTAATGGAACCCTTGTCATCTTGGGGTTTTCTGAGCTAATAACATTGAACAGAATCTGAGGTGCATTACTTCAATTTACAAGTCTATTTTGAAAGAATTGGAACCCACGTGAAATTAAAATTTCTTACATCCTATAGTAGGGAATTTGCTGGAACACAGCAAAAATCCTGATTTTTTTCAATCAGGAAATCTAACCCATGACTAAATTACCTTATAGGCACTCAAAGAAAAAAAAATCAGACAAGTAAAAAACATAATGTAGATTTTAAAGTAACATGATTGTAAAATCTTAATCGAAATACCTCATACTTGAATTTCAGATTTATTTAACAAGGAGCTGCTAAAAGTAGAGCCTTGGTATAAAAATGAGTATTGTGTTGCTCTTGTGGAAAAATGATAAACTACAGTGAAAAGCTTGCTTATAAGAATTAAAACGGTTTGCTTGGACTCAGGTTGGTGGAAGCCTGTGGCTTTTGAAACTGATTTCCAGTGGTGTTTCAGTTTATGTTACAATGTTCTATCAGATATATACAGATATAGTTATATGCGTGTGTTATGTAATCTGAGATGTTTGCAAACCACAGGCATAGATTCATTTAGCATTGCCACTATTACACTTACAACTTCAAAACCCATGGGTAAATTTTTTAACTTCAGAAGGCCGAAATAAAAATAGCTCCAAAAGTCCATATTGGTATGCCAGAGGAAGCTGCAGAGGCCTCGAAATGCCAGTATTTGCAAGAATTTTCCTTTTTATTTAAAATAAAATACATGCACATACTGACCACAAATTGGATCTCTAATCCCCTAGATAAGACATTTCCCTGTGGACACTAATGGAATGGATTTGCTTCTGAAAACTGCAGAAATTATCTGAGCCATATCTGATTTTACTACTCTGCACTAAACTGAGAAAAAAAAAATCAAGAAAATAAGCAAAAAGAATGTAGTGAGCAGGTAAACCCACCAGATGTATACCTTCTTATCATTAGGTTCTGCAGTTCTTTTCCTGTTTAATATTTTTAGTCATTATAATTCCTTACAAAGTCTCACAGGAATGCAAGTGAGGGTAGTGATGCTCTTGACTTAAATGTTGCCAATTTAATGAGGTACATTTTCCTTTTCAAGTTCAAACTAGAAGTGAGGTGGACCAAATATCAAGCAGACTACTATCTGAAAAGAAGAACATAGAAGAGCTGAAGAAAATTAACAATATTATATTAAAGCATCTAAATCAATCAGGAATTAAGGAAAAGCCTTCTGATCTTCCTGGTTACCTCTTAACCCACGCTGATGTCTAAGTCCCTGGAGAACAGATCTTTGGAAAGAAATTCAGCCTATTCATGACTCAGATATTTTCACATATGGCACACAGGTTGCTGAAACATTGCTGGAAAAGTCAGCTGAATGAAAAATATTAGCAAATAATATTTTATCCTGTTTTATGTGGACATAGATTTTTAATACTAAGCTCATATGATTCACAATAAACAACCGATTGTCAGCTTGGGGCAAGACTTCCAGATTCTCTGTGCATTGTAAATTGCAGGGGTAAGGGCCTAGGTTTACTTTAAAAGTAAGTGAATGATCACAGAAAATCACAAGTTCTATTCACATGATTCCAGCATGACCTTGTTCACTTAATCATTCTCCTCTTACCTTCGTACAAGCTTTCTGTTTGTTTCTAATATTGTTTGTATTTAAGGATAACTTCAGATTTCATAATTTACAAATAAATCCATTTCTGCCCTAGACTTTTGTGGTTTTCCTTTCTGGGCATCTAAATATACTGATATACTACTCTTTTTGTGAAAAAACCACAAACTTGAATAACAACAAACCCTTTCATCAGATGCCAAAGTCAGCCCAAATTTGTACTGACAGAGTGAGTGTTGTATTGCCTTACATGGAAAATGGGTTTAGAGGACTCAGTCCAGTAATGTCACAGCATCATCACAGCCACTCTGTCTCACAGAAATGCCAATACTCTGTACTCACAATTTGCAGGTGAAGCCCAAGTGTTTTTAGGAAGTGATGTGGGGAAAATACTACATGTTCTTATACTCTCCCCTTTAGTTGTTGCTGGTCACCATCAGAGAAGGGCCAGATGAAATATGATTGAAACCTTCACGGTTTTAATGTGGAGCAATACTTCAGAGGCTAAACAGAGCCACTCTCTGAATTTACACAGTTGAGGAGACAGACACCTGAAAGTGTGATCACATAAGGGACTGCTGGGTAGATTTGTCTTTTTTAGTATTCAGAACCTTCTACTGAAATATACATTAAGAAGGCACCTCTATAATCAGTAAATTGGTTACTCCAGTCATGATGGTGGAATGGCAGCTGACACTATGGAATATGTCCAACATCTTCTCTTTTACTTCAAGTTCTCATTCTCATCCAAATCTTTCTTATCTCTTCTGGACAGTTTTACAAAAAAAAAAACCAGTCACCAAAGTCAACAGCTTGCACAGCAGTCTTCTTTTCCAGAATGCATGATAGTCCTTCCTGTGATGACTACTTCATTGTCAGTCCAGGAGAATTTCTTGGTATCACTCCACTTGGATTTGCCTACTAGTTCTATTCCTGCTATTAAGAGTGCTTTGCTTTATGCCTATGTTTTACATCACCTTCTTTCTATTTCCTGGTTTTTATTTTCCTAATATATCATGATCAAGTTATTCACATGAAAATGGTGAAGATTGGTTTCAAGAGTTACTCCTGCTGTTACTTCCAGCTGCAATTTTAGTTATCTCCTCTGGACATCACGAGTAGTTTTTATAAAGGTGGCTCTAATACAGCCATCAGAGAATGATAAAAATAAGTGTAGAAAACTTGTAAGGAAAGGAACCCTAAAAGTCTAACCCAAACATTTTTCTGTAAAATGCATTTTTCTGTAAAAATGATAAAAGAAAAGGTATCGTAAGACTAAAATCATGACACTTGCAGTGTTGCTTCTCTGTTCTTCTCTGAGCTGTCAGCTGCTTTTTAGTGACAGTATTAAGTTTGCATCTCTCCCACTCCCACTGTAGCCACTGTAACTGCTCTCAAGCTCCTGCCTTGCACTGACACGCATCCGTACTTGTGAGCCAGGGAGAAAGGTTAGTATTTGGTACGCAGTGTATCTCAAACGTGGATTTGTCGCATCCCTCATTGCAACTGTGGTTATCAGAGCAGTCTGTGGTCCACTCGAAACTGATACCAAGAGCCAATAGATTGTTTTTTTTCTGGCAGGAAACTGTAAATAAAATGTGTGCTACAGCAACAGTCCTCAAAGAAATGAAGTTTCCTCATTTCTCTGATGTTGTCCTCAATTACTCTTAATCTGGTTGCTAAATCAGTACTCATAATAAATCCACTTTTTCTGTCTCTGCTGTTGATTAGAAGTGTTGTTTCATTCCATGGTTTCATTCTGCAAGATGCTGAGTGACCTCAACTGCCCCAGACTTAGGACCAGCTGAGTCATAACAATGTACAGGCGTGCTCAGTATCATACAGGACTGATGCCTCAAATCATCCTTTTCATATTTAATGGCTTCTTCACTTGCAGTGATCAGCAGTTAAGACAAGTGACTGAAAAAGTGCAAAGGTCCAATGCTGGTCCTGCTAGCGCTGCTGAAACACACCTGTTGTTGGAGATACTTGCAGCCATGGAAGACATGGGGCAGCACTGCTTATGGCTGCCTTTGACTTCTCAGCTCAAGCTAACAATAGTTAACAATATCTGTTTACTCTCAGAACTGCTTCTATATGACATCAGAGCAAGGGTTGAGAGCAGAGTGCCACAATCCCTTCATCAACACTTTCTGGAGGACCCCCTACAAGCTCCTTTAGGGGAACTTTTCTGTCTAATCTACTGACAGTGAAGTAGTCCCAAACAAACCAATACTTGACTCTTAAGACCTCCTACAAACCTGACCGGGAAGTGAATTTCAGCTCAGTTCACATAATTCTTATCTCAAATAAACAGCTAAGTAAACTCCAAGCTCCAACTGCGTGTAACCTAACCACTGTGCTGTATATGGATGTTACAATGTCTCCTGCAGGCGTGGGTAAGATCTCTCTTCCTGTATCGCTGCACATCTCAAGAGCCTTTGCAGTGTCTGGTATTACAACAGGAGGAAGATGATCTGACAGCTTCATCTTACAGCAGTCACAGCTGTTCTTGGTAGTACTGCGTCTTTCCTTATTCTCTTATTTGCAGGCTGTAGAGGTATCTACCCAAAGTAATTCACCTTTCAGTAATTCTCTGAGTCCACTGTAACTGGAAAGAGTGCACAGAGGGCTCAGGTAGATTTCACAGCGTGCCACTGACACTCATCTGCTCCAAGTACTATCACTGCTGAAATGACGACATGGCTTCAGGAAATTTTCTGCAGAATAAACCTGGACAATATTAGAAAAATGCTGGTAAGCAAAGAGGAACATGTGGAAGATATAACCAATAAATTAGCTCCACCTTCCATCAGAGGCATCATTATGCCAGTCCCTGAAGTGTTGGCTGAATCTTTAGGTTGTTAGGTAATATCAGTGGACAGAATACTTTCTTGCCTTGGTTAGCTTGCTGAGAAATTCACTCCTTTGTTCCAGATATCCACAACAGCCCATGTTCTTGTTAACCTCAAACCATCAGGCAGTATCTGACTAGTGGATAGTATCTGACAGTATCTGTGGGGAGAATATACAATACTAAATAGTAGAGAGCCAGCTGGGGCAGGCATTTCCTTGCCTTTCTTGGGGTCATGTTACCTTGAGAATATCAGCTTGTACTTGGCCTTGTTCTGCTCTAGAATGAAACAGCTCAAGCTTAATATCTGCAAACAGCATGTAAGAACTGAGGGCAAAATATCCTTTACAGACACCTGTCCATGTCAAAGGTTACGCAAATCCAAGCAGTGGGCACCTTCAACTGAAAAAGAGGCACAGAGAATAAAAGGGAATTTGAGAGACAATCAAATCCATCCCTCTGCCTGACAGTAGCATTCAATTCACTCAGACCATTCCTGACAGAGACTTGTCTATTCACATTGTAAAATATTCAAATAATGGACCGTCCCTGGGCCTCCCCTTCTAGTGTTAAACTAAACACATGGTTGAATCTATTTTTCCTGAAGTCTAACTGAAATTTTCCCCTATGAAATTTAAGCCCATTATCAACTGACCAATTCCTTGTGAACATAAAAAATACTTTGTACCTTCCATTTTTTCATTTATTTGATATTATACTAACTGAAAAGCAATTTTAACTTTGAGAAAGCTCTTTTCCCCTCTGAGATGCTTGGAATTTTAATCTAACATTTATTCTTAAAGTCTAGTATGAGTTCGGTTCATGTGCTTTGTTCACTGGTAACAATACAAGGCTGAACACGGGTAAAAAAGCAATAATGATGATGTGCAAACTCTGAATCTGGAAAAAGAGAAAGTACCAGAAGTGGCATAAGGATTGTCACAAGTTTGTTAGACCACACGCTCTCGAAGGTGATGTGTTGTGTGTGGCACACAATCCAAACTGTTCTGGAATGCTAAACACCGTCAAGGTATTTGCAAAATGAGCGGAGTGGAATAATGTTGAACAAAGACAAGAACTATTGTCACAACTAGAAGTATATGAAGAACAAAATCCTGCCTCATGGGGTTTTGAAGTCTTTGAAGATCACATACTTATTTTTGTTTTATCAAAGCATAGTCTTGTAAAATTATACAAGACTGTCTGCAACTGTGAATTTTCAGATCCAAAATCCTAAGTTTTCTTATTAATTTCACCCTGTCTGACTGGAGTTTCTGTTCTTGAGATACAGAACCTACCCTACTGGAAATGGCAGCAAAGCAATGTGCTCTGTGAAAGCTTTACTCTTTTAAAAATATCTATTTTGACAGACAAAATTGCAACTAGTTTTAATTAGAACTCTGATTAAGCAAAACCTAGATAAAATAAATACCAAGTAGCAACTAAAAAATAGATTTATGCTTTGACTAGTAACTGAAAATCGTTTGTCCAAAAAGATGCTTAACTTGATCTTCTTATAGGTTGCTAGTATAATTATCTTGAAGACGTTGGTGAATAATGAAAGTTGGATCAAAACCTCAGATCTCAGCCCAGTGCTACTGGGATTAAAGGGATTGTTCTTTTCAATTAAGAAAAAAAAGCACATTCAGTCAATTACATGTTACTCTTCTTATTTTCCTGATGGATTAACAAGAATACTAAGATTTAAAGAGAGGGGTGGAGGGGGAGTGAGTGTACTGTCACTTCCTCTGGGATACATAAGAAATAATAACACTGAGGCCAAAGAACTTAGTCCTATTCAAGAACCCAATCAATCCTAGAATTCAAGAAAAGGCTTTTATAGACTCTGTTTCCAGTCCTTTCTCTGATTTCTGGGCCACACTTCAGCAATCAAAATGCTGTCCACGATTCACTGATGAGCCAGCAAAACCCCTGAATGGTAATGAGAACCTTCCAGTAGAAACAGTCACAGCACAGTGCTACTGCTAATTTATCACTGTGAGGCAAACCACATTACACACAAGGGTGAAAGGACAATTTAAAAATCGATTGCCTGCCAATTTAAATATCTATTAATAATTATGGGTTTGCTTTTGAGTTCTGCACTGCTCATTTAATCTTAATATCTTCTTCATCACATAACTGACTTTGGAAAACAGTGTCTGCCTACAAGGTGACACGAAATGTTGAAACTCTGAGACACCCTTTGCTCCTCAGCCAAAGCTCATGGATAATTCATTAACTTCCCATTTTTAGGGTTTGTGGGTTTTTTTAAGCTTTAGTTTTTTCCTTAAAGCAACACTGAAACATTTTCTTCAGAAGAAGTCTGAGTACTCAAAATTATATGGGTGGATATTCATCATGAACTAAAGTGATAGGACAAGGAGTAATGGGTTCACACTGAGGAGAGAAAATTTAGGTTAGATATACAGAAGAAATTATTTACTGTGAGGGTGGGGAGACACTGGAACAGGTTGCCCAGGAAAGTTGTGGCTGCCCCATCCCTGGCAGCCTTCAATGCCAGGTTGGATGGGAATCTTAGCAATCTGATCTAGTGGAAGGTGGCTCTGCCCACAGCCGGGGGTTGGAACTAGATGATCTGTAAAATCCCTTCCAACCCAAATCATGCTATGATTCTGTGATTCTATATGTAGGTGATAATAACAATATTTTTAGTAATTTTTTTTAAACAGAAGGTATGCTGTGGATTCTATGTGTTTTTGTGCATTCACATTGGTATGCCTGAGCTGCTTTTTGATCTGAAATAGCTTTTAGGTTGCACTTCTTGCTTGACATGAATATGATGAATCAATGCTCCAGCTCCCTGAGGTCCTAGTGTTTAGGACCTGGCTTGAAATTACATTTAGCTACACACAAAAATCTGCAGCAGGCGGACTCCCAGCTATGGACAGCGAGTCAGCTTGCTGAAGTGCACAGGGAGTGAATAAAATCCAGGGAACTGATACAGCACCTATAAATAAATACTGAAGGACTCACTTAAGGCCTCCTTCTCGAGGAAAGGTGGTACTGACAAGACGTCGAGATAAACTGATAAAAGAAGAAAGCCTCCGGAATTTGAAAGCTCTTCCCTAACGCAGTTCACGTTTTTTGTGTCTTCCGCAAGAAGCAGCCGCCAGCCTGCGCAGATGCTTCGGGGCCTTTATTCGGGCACCCGGGCAGAGGGAGCGGCAGGCCCCGGCCAGTGCAGGCATTCCCGGCAGGCGTGCTGGAAACGCCGCTTCCCTGTCCCCGTGCCGGCAGTGCTCCGCGGGCGAGCCCTGGCGGCCTCGGGCAGCCCCGGAGACACCGAGGCCCCGGGGACACCAAGGCACCACCTTGGCAGGGGAGAGACGCCTGGAAGGGGCGGGGAGGGGGCGCGGCGGGGCCGGCGGGCTGTGGGCCGGGGAGTCGGGGCGAGGGTAAGCGAGTCGGGGCTGGGCGCTCCAGCCAAGGGGCGCTGGTGGTCAGTCCGCGGGCTGAGGAGCCTGGTCTTCTTCAGTGGCTCTCCCCTTTTTGCTGTTCCTCCCTGCTCACTCCCCCGCCACCAGCGCTAATGCCTTTTTAATGAGTTTTTAGATGCCTGTTGCTATTTTCATGGAAATTGTCGAGTCATGTACTCACCAGGCTTGCGGACGGAGTAGAGCAAGAAGCCTCGGCAAAAGTGCAGCTGGTCAAAAACATTATCTTGAAAAGAGAGAAATATGATCTAGTACACGGGTAAATACGTACTATAAACATGTGCTAGTGTCAAGTATGCCTTTCAGTATTTGCAATCCAGTCTCTGCTGACTCCATTCCCCGAGGTCGGTGAAGCCACTCTGCTGTGGACTACAATGGTGCACCCAGGGGGGGTCATAATCAAATCAAGTCTAAAAAGGAATTAAACAATGTAAGTGACCTTTGAAATGTACCCAAGCCTTTTAGCATTCTCCTTCACATGAAGGAAGGAAGGAAGGAAGGAAGGAAGGAAGGAAGGAAGGAAGGAAGGAAGGAAGGAAGGAAGGAAGGAAGGAAAGAGCGAGCAGGCAGGTGAGGCCTACACTGGAAGATGAAGATGGTCAGAGGGATTGTGTCTGACAATCCTGGAAAACATGGACCTCTCAAATACCAGCTTTGGCAATGTATGGGGCACAGCTGGGGTAGGGAGTGTCATAGGAGGAACCTCATCCCATCATGGAGGTGGGGAATGGGCATTTTTGGAACAGTGAAGCCTGTTGTGTGCATGGGGAAGGTCTGGGAGTGGGACCTGCAAGGAGATCTGTGGTGTCTCCTATGGGTATGTGAAATGCAGCCCGGCCTGGAGGCAGACAAGGCAGGAGCCCTGTGCTCAGCATGTGGCATTGGCCAGGCTTGGGAGCTGGGGTTATGTTTTCTGAGAGGTGCTTAACTTGGACCTGCACTAGTCTATTCAGCATCATTTTTCCTTTCTTTAGACTTGTGATGAAATGACATTTTGCCAGTGACTGGAATGGCCATTCACATGCTGATGGAGAATGTACTGCTAAGCCTATTAGACAATCATCAACATGGAGGCACAGCCTTTGGCATATGCATTGATTCAGGGGAGATGTAGGCCCTCTGGAAAATTATCATAATACAAGGGGCAATTTTACAGCCATGATGTATTCTCTCATTCTGAGATGCAGAATTTCTTATGCCACCTAAAGAACCCTTCCCAGTATGCTATACAGCTAGTAAAGATGAATCTACTTCTTTCAATAAATGTCCTCTATTATGCTTTATGGGCCCTTTCTACCTTTCCCTTTCTATAAGAATCTGGGATCTGTAGTTTGAATTTCTATCACCCTACTGAAATAGTTACACTAGCTGTCTCAGTATGATATCACTATGCCAAAGTGGCCAACAAACTGCCTCGTTCTCTTGAAAGGAGTAGTTAACCACTACAGAGCGAGCTGGATCTGTTCAAAATGGGACAATCCTCTCCTTTCTGAGAGACTGCGGTCTTCTCTGTAATTCAGATTTCCTCCTAGGGAACCTCTGGTCTGGGCTCAGTCCTCGCTAGATTGCTGTCATTTGACTAATTTCTTTGTTCTGAGCAATTGAAACCTGTTAGAGCTTAAAATATTTCAAGACAAACTCTTGCTTGTCTCCTTAAAACTGTCATCCTAGTATGTAAGGAATTTTAACTAGTATTTGTAGTCAGTTTAGCTATCTGTCTTGGCAGGAAGTGAAGCATCTCATTTGTAAGAGATATGATGATTCTGTGCATCTCAGTGCAGAGTTCTGTTTCAGTTTAAAGGACGGCAGTCTTCACATTTTTGCAGCCACAAAAGTATTACACAGTGTAATTGGAAGGAACACTTACCCTTCCCAAACTGCTGATATAGTCTCCTATCCTTTACTTAGGAACAGCAAGTACGAATACCATTACTTGGCATGCAGTAACTATTTGGAAAACTTTCTATCCATATTCTCCTTGCCAAGTCCAGGTGTCTTTGACAAGTAAAAAGTCTTTATGGTAGTTTCCAACAATTTATGTTACATAGCTTAGTTCTAGTTCTTTGTTAGATATCTAAAAAAGCAATGGGGTTTCTCATTTCTAATTAAGCTGCCTCTTCCTGGGGGATTTTTTATGAGTACCACAGACTGTACTTCTCACCTGCTGTTAATTTCCTGCCACCTACTTGTGCACTGTATTTTATTGTTCCTCCCACAAAAACATCAACTTCATATGAAAGTCACAGAATCATCGAATGGGTCAGATTGGAAGGGACCACAGCGGATCATCTGGTCCAAGCTCCCTGCAGGGTCATCCCAGAGCACATTGCACAGGATTGCATCCAGATGGCTCTTGAATATTTGCAGTCAGGGAGAATCCACAGCTTCTCTGGGCAATCTGTTCCAATGCTCGGTCACCTGCACAGTAAAGAAGTTCTTCCTCATATTCAGGTGGAACTTCCAGTGCATCAGTTTCTGCCCATTGCATTTTGTCGCACTGGCTGGCACCACCAAGCAGAGCCTGGTCCATCCTCTTGACACCCTTCCGTTAGAGGCTTATGGACATTGATGAGGTCCCCTCTCAGTCCTATCTTCTCAATGCTGAGCAGGCCCAGCTCCCCCAGCTCTCCCTGTAAGAGCGATGCTTCAGTCCCTTACTCATCTTCGTAGCCCTCCACTGGACTCTAGGAGCTCCATGTCTCTCTTGTACTGAGGAGTGCAGAACTGGGCACAGCACTCCAGATGAGGCCTCACTAGGGCTAAGTAGAGGAGTAAGATCACCTCCGTTGACCTGCTGGTGCTTTTCCTAATGCGCCCCAGGATACCACTGGCCTTCCTGGCCCTCAGGACGCACTGCTGGCTCGGAAAGCTTGTTGTCCATGGGACCCCCAGGTCCTTCTCCACAGAGCTGCTTTCTAGCAGGCTGACCCCTACCCTGTGCTGCTGCCTGGAGTTATTCTTCCCCAGGTGCAGTCCTAACCGCTGACACTTTTACTTGAAACATTTTCTTTCTCAAATATATTTTTTCCATGTAAATGGTACAACTTTAACAGTTGTCACGGAGAGCCCTGTAATTTGAGATCTGTAGCCTTCTACTTATGCCTGCCATAAGATAGCTGAGCAACTTCTTGTTGAGCTAGTGGACAAAGTGGGAGAGGGGACAATAACACTACTGCCTTTCTGGTCCTATGTAGACCATGGTTTATCAGAAGTGCTCTAAGCACCTGAGCAGATTGGGTACTGTAGGACAGAGTAATGTGCAAACAACTCATTTCTGAATCTGGGCAGAGCTTAATTGTGAACTAGATTCTAACTGACCACTACTGCCAGGAGAGGCTATTTAGATGATCAGGAAAGTTTTCTGCTGCAAAGATGTGTTTGCATACTTACAAAGTAACATGGCAAATAAGCTGGAGTTTTGAAGATCCCAATTTCAAATACAGATGAATGAAGTGACAGCTGGAAATAAGGTGCTGGCAAAAAGCTGCATGATGGTAACATTCAAAGAATCATTACGAGGAAAACCTAAATACTGTAAGGCATCTAGTGATAAGAACTAGATAATGGCATGGTTTGGTTTGGTTTGGTTTTGTGGCGGTGCTTTGTGGCGGTGTTTTGTTGTTGTTGGGGTGTTTTTGGTTTTGTTTGTGGTTTGGTGTTTTGGGGATGTTTGTTTGTTTGTTTGTGTTTGTTGTTTTGGGTATTTTCCCCCCAGGGAAAACAGTAAGAAAAATCCTACTAGGATCAATGGGCACAGGACTTTTCCAAGTCGTTATTCTATCTGGATGACGTAAAAGGAAGACAGCTTCTTAACCCTATTGCTCTGACTGCTGATCAAAGCTGGATCAAAAAACTAGTTTCTTCTCTTCTAAGGCCTAGGGAAGTATCTTGCTCACTTCGGAACAGGTGGGAAGGAAGAGGATACTCCATAGGTGTGCAAGACTTTCCTGGCAATAAATAGAAAGAGGTGATAATAGCAATTGCATTTTCCGTTCTTAAACCTTCTCCTTTCTGGAAGTTTCCACTGACTTGATTTGGCATTTCAATCTCAGTGTTCAAAACACAGAGCATTCTGACACAGAAGATTGCCTGAATGAATACGGTGGGTTTTGGCACAGTTTGCACTTGAGGATGCACCTGAGTGAGGATGAGGGGTCCCTGCGAAGCAGAGGAAGGGAAGCAGTGACATTCATTGGCAGATCTTCCTCAATTTTTTAAGCTTTTCCATTTCTCTTACACATTACAAATCACTGAACTGAAAACACAGACATACTGTTCCTCTACATTTAGACGTATTTTTTGTAGAGTATATAGTGTCTGACACCTTCAAGGAGGGTTTTATACAGCTTGGCATATTCAGCAGTTCATGGAAAAAAGAAGAAAAATACTTTGGTAATAAGTACTGGTAAAAGGGGCTTACAATAGGAAGGTTTAAAACAGGCACTAAGGGGAAATCTGAGCAAAGCTTTTAGGAGACAGTACATACTTTTTCCACTAGGTGGTGGAAATCTGCCACCATCCAGAGTTTTAAAAAACAGGAAAAAACCCACATAATTATGAAGGGCAGGCTGAATTAAGATAGAAAATAGCTGTAATAACAGCTTATGATGTATCGATTAAAATGAGTTCTCTGCCTGTCGAAGAGACAATCACAGAAAATTATTCTTAATGTTATCCCTGACACAAAGGCAAAAATGTCAGTTAGGGTGGTTTTCTGATGTTTTAGAAAAGGAAATGAAAGGATAATTTAATCTAAATGAATTCTCTCACCCTCTACAGAAGGACTGTCATCTTTAATTTCAGACCATAGGAACCCAGGAAACAAGTCTCTCATGCATTTATTTATCTTCAACTGCCAAAATATATTTTTTAAATTAGTAATTTTAATTAACATGCATCACAGATCTCTCACAGACCAGAACTTGCTGCCATGTAAGCATTGTTTCTAAAGGTGTCCTCATGGCGGCAGTAAAACAATCAATTATTTAACAACAGATTCGAAAATTACACAATTTTCTGTTGTTCTTGGCATGCTTCATGGCTGGAATAGCAGAGACAAAGCACCTGCTCTGGTGTTAACATCACAGAAGGAACAAGGCTTTGGTAATTCTTCTAGCACAGCACGAAGAGACAACCACTGCTGACTTTATTCCGTGCATTTTCCTTCAAAGCTACTGCCAAGCCATACCTGACGTATGATTCATGTTTTAAGAGGAAAGCAACTATCATGGACACAGTTTTCAAAGACATTGAGAACGTACTATTTTTACTGAAATTCTTGGCTCTTATCTCAGCAACGCATCCCAGAGATGAAGTCAGCAACACACCATTTTGGAAAAATGAAGATGATGAGGTACCTTCAGCTACTGAGATGCTGTTAATTAGTCCTCCTTTGGTCGTGCCAGTGAGGGTCATACCAGCTCTACTTCTCCACTGTCCTTGCCAGGGAGCATGATTTTGCCATTTGATCTCTGTCCTTGGCCTGCCTGTCTGATCTCTGAGCAGCCTCCACGTTTCATGGGTACCCACCGATCTGTGCAATGGCTGTGGTTCTTGCTCCTACTGCTGAAGGGGTCTTGCACTCCTAAGTATGACCAGCATCATTTTCCCTGCCATCTTCTGAAACACCTGTCTCTGCACTGTTCTTCCAGGCTGCTCTCCTTTACTCCCAGAGTCAGACAGAGGTTTCTGACTGTGGTTTATGCAGTGAAGTTGCAAGCAGGGAGGCTGTGCAGAGCTAGATTGGCTTCACACCCACTAACCTTGTAGCCAGAGTATGCCAGCCCTTCTGTCCACACACACTGGTATGCCAGGGTACCTGGGTACGTTTCCAACCTGATTGCCAGGCATTAATGGAGCATACAGTGGTTATTCTGAAAGTAGTGTGACATACTTGACTTAACCATTAACCATCCATGAATTAACCATTCCTGGACTTGGGTGATTACTGAAGCTGATGTACTTTTTCTGGGAGGTTTTATTTGAGATAACTATTGTGTTGCTGCTCATCTGAGATCTAACCAAACAAGTATGCTGGCTACATATACACTAAAATGGTGTGCCCAGGTCAGAACTGAAATGCAGTGCTATAGTGATGAGTGACAGCAAATCTCCAGTTAGCTAACAAAACTTAGATAGGTGTGATCAAAACTAGATTACTTTTCTCCTATTAATTAAAGTTAGGTTTTTTTCCCCAGGGTGCTTTTTACGGACTGCTGCTAACCACAGCAAATAATACTATGTTGAAAATGCTAATAAAGGAGATGGATATCCCCTTTTTATTTGATTTCTGGAGTGTCATTCAAAAAGTTAAGTTTTTTTAAGAACTCAAGACAACCTCTTTTTCTCTTCTGTCTAAATATAAGGAGCAGAATTTCTGCATTCCACAGATACTCTCTAATAGTTTCCAGAAACCTATTATTCATTAAATGTTTCACCTAATTTTAGGTCTCTTATTTTGCAATATTATCCTTCACCCTAAAAAATGTAGTATCACTTACATAAAGGTTATTTTAGAAGCTTCTATTACACAACATCACCTTAGCGATCCAAACCATTTCTTCTCTATGTGGAGACTTCCAGCCAGGACAATATTATTAAAATGCAGGAGTTACAGTACTTTTCCTCAACTTTATTTGCCTTTAAACAGTCCTGGTGAAATACTGCTTCATTTGCAAATGTTTCTTATCATGAAAATGGAGTATATCAACCTAAGTTGTCTTAACTCAGCTGTCCAGGATACACTTGAAGCAACATCTCTCTCAGACTGTAGTGCTCACCTAAGACATTAAGTAGCACAGGGATAAGCTGGGGCTGGATGTTGTACTGTAACATCTGCATTGCTCTGAGGAGCCACGTGGCTTAAGTTAGACTTAACACAGCTTTATCAATCAGGCATTTGTGTGCAGAAGAGATGTGTTTCAGAGTCTGTGATACCAATTGCCACAACCTGAATAGAATCTCAGGGTTCAGGGAAAACTCAGTTTCTAGTCATGGCATTAAACCTACAGAGCTTACAGTTTCTTTTGTAAATCAATGAGCATATGTGAACACATTTGCAACCTTTATTACATAATTTCTCTCTATACCTTTTCAGTACGTGTTAGACCACACTTAGATGCCACATTCAGTGCTGCCCCCCCGCCCCCGCCTTCCATCTTCCCCAGTACAAGATCCCTGATAGAAGGGAAGCAGTTCCTTCGATCTGGAGGAGAGATGGCTTCTTTGGAGGCACCTAACAGCATCCTGCCAGTATCTATGGGGAATGTGTCAAGGAGAGTGAGCCAGACTCTACCGAGCCATGCGTGGCAGGACGATGAGAGACAAGGAGCATAAAGTGCAATGAGAGAGGTTCTGACTGCATATAGGGTGCACATCTTTCATGAGGACCATCAGGCACTGGTGTGGGTTGCTTAGAAAAGTTTCACTGCCTCAGCCTTGGAGTTTTTCAAGACCTGTCTAGATAAATCCTTAAGGAACTTGCTCTGAGCTAACAGGTGACCTGCTTTCAGAAGAAGGTTGGACTACAGACCTCCTGAGACCTCTTCCAATCCTATTTATGCTATGGTTTTGTTTGTTCACAATTATAGACATTAATAATTCCTACATGCACCACAAGACAGGGGTTCAGTGCAGTAGTCTTTAGTTTGATCCGCCACTGAGAGGCACCATCACTGCCCAGTAACTCTGGTGGCCCAAGGTCAGTTTGCCAGGATAAAAGATTCCCAAGAGATTGTGGATCACTGAATTCAACATGGCATCTGATGATTTGCTGAAAAGTCTTCTTAGGGATTTCTCTAGCACCAGCATTGTAACTCTGAAGAGAGAGAGAAGCACAACAGCAATCTGAAGAAACTGGGGTTTTTATCCATTCTTGTATGTCTGATGTGATTAGGTAGCTCCCAAAATAAAGTAGTTGCTCAAACTATTGACAGGTGGTGCATACATTCCCTTTCCCTCTGTCTATTTTTAGTGTAAGCTCTTTCCGGTAGGTGTTGGGTTTTTATCTTATATTTTGACTAGAACAAAGAAAATTCAAATTCAGATTGTCTTAGGTATCATTATAAACCAAATGAATGATATTCAAGTCAGGAACATGTACAACACATCCACGCATCGGTGGTAATTGGAAGGTGTTGCAATTCCCTCAGCATAAGAGGGAGAAAGAGAGCAAGGTAAGCAAGATACCTGGAGGACAGGGCACTTCATATATCAGAGTACTGTAAAGGAAATCACTCTGACTGGCTGCTTCAGAGCTGTGATTTTTGTAGTACATACCACCATGGCAAAACAGGAATTTCAGAGCTGTGAACTGGGGAGATAACGAAAGGACAGGTAGAAAGTGAGAAGGAAACGTGATGGAGGAATAATTGTACTCTCCTAATTCCTTTATTCTAAATTGCTGTCCATGTGTGAAACAGAAAATGGTAATACCTGTTTAAATAAGAGTATGAATGTGGAATTGAAGATAAAAGTATGAAATGAGTCAATAATACTAGTAATAGTAATAATAATAATAATTATATAATTGTTTAATTTGTGTGCATGTGTGTGTTTTCTGAGAGGCTGATAAGAGTTGTTCTATGCATGAGTGGAACTAGTAGAAATCTTTAGGTACCTGTGCAGAGCATTGTGATGCTTTGGGAGATACAGAAACAACATCTAAAAAGTGAAAAATTACCTATTAATACTCTAACTTCTGGATAAGGGAGCTAATGCTGGTGCACTGACAGCTTCCCTTCTAACATTTTCTGTTTTCTCAGTGTCTGAAATAGGAATCCGAATATTCTTTTGCCATAAGTTTTTCATATTCACACAGACATATGCATGTGTATGGACATGCCCATGCACACATGCAAACTATATTAAATTCACATACAACTAAGCACATAAAATAGACAACTAAAAAAAAAAGTTACTGCTCCTCTAAAATGCCTTAGTTCTTACAGATACAGTTGCAAAAACAGACTAAAAAATCCAGAAATGTAGGGTTATACAGATGTAACATTTCATCTTAACATGTAATATTTCAGGAAAATTGATCACATTTAATCTTAATTTAAAAATTGCTTCTATCCAATGGGAGCAATTTTACACTAATCTGGAAGATAGCTTGGTAAGCATGAGACAAATTCCAAGTGTTAAGTGTTATGTCTGACACTGAAATGATGGGAAATTGCAGACTGACTATGTTATAGGAGCAATTTTCTTATATTTCAAGGTCAGAATCACGTAAATCCCCTATCAAGCTCCTTAAAGTTATGATTAAAAGAAATGGTTTCGCCTGCTCTTGTACTGAAAATATCTCCTCTTCTAGTTTCTACCATTTTTCTTACTACCATGAAGGTGATTTGAAGATTTTTTTTCAATTAAATAGCCGTCCTGATCTTAATTTTGCATACAAATGAAGGGAAACACCTGTACCCACAGAAAACAAGGGTGCTTTAACCTGTTCACAGGTAAGCCAGTGGATTTTCTCTCTTGTTCTATGAGTTCTCCAAAAACACTAACAGTATTTTGAGACTTTTTTGTATAGATTGCTGTTGTGTAAGATCACAGCCACCAGCCATCACGCAAAGCTAGGACAGACATGGCTACTGATACCGGTTGTTTAAATAGTGAGTGCAAGATCGCATCAAATCTTCTCTAGATTTCTGTGGTGGTGAGAACTAATGTTTATTTGTTACAGTCAAGTGTTTTTTATTTGTTACTCTGAGTCAGTAAAAACTTCTACTCATCTGAGCACATTGCTTCCTTCATGTAATGTTTCTCCTCTATGGATAAAAAATGGGAGTTTTGTCACTGACTTCAGAAATTTTCACCCAGTTATGCCTAGAACTAGGTGCAGGTATGTACCTGGAAGCTCTTGGAAACTTGCCCAGTGACTGAAACTGTATCTATCTCCCTGTGGCTCCTGGGAATGGTAGCTCTGCCTTAAATAGTGTATTTCCTAAATACAGGAAAATGCCAGTTGAGGCAATGTACATAAAAACTCCTCAACTCCTTGCTGAGGAGTATGGACTAAGAGCTGGATCTTCCATATCCTCCTCTTAGCAATGCTCTAGGTTGCTGATTTTATGTATTTTTTTCAGTCTTGTGTTCTGAATTTGTATATGAATAATGAAATATTCATTCTTGGTATGAAGCGTCCAGTGTCACAAAAAGGATGGAGAATGTCCTTTTGTGCAGATTACTTGTAGCTATGTAGAGACTTCACTCAGTTGTGTGTGGGTTCCTGACACCCTGAAGCCAAAGAGCTTAATTTGGATTTGCCTGCCCTGCTGCTCACTCCCTGAAGAGTTCAGAGGGGGAGTCCTGCTGCCTCGGGAACGGGCGGCAGGGTGAGTGGGCAGCCCAGTGCCACAGCTCCCCTGGAACCTGGAGCAGCAGCAGGGAAGGAGGTTTCTAGGCTTACCCCATAAAACTCTGGCCTCAGAGCTGCCGAGGGAAGGTATGAATTCTATTCTGGATCGCTGTCCTTGGCCGATATTTACGGTTTCTTAAGACACCCCATGGCATGAGAACTATCAAAAAAGAACAGTGTTAGAGGGAAAGAGAAAGAAAATGGGTCCAACCGCAAAGGTGAAATGAAGAATATGACTGTATTACTGGGACACGCATGTGAAACAGAGAAGCAGAGCAATTTCAGTGCAGTCCAAATTGTTTTATGCACTGTCAGCTCTCATGTGGGATATTAGCATCATTCGCTCTTTAGAAGAAAACTGGTATAAGCAGGAGGTTTCACCATGTGAACAGACTCAAACCAAACTTTGAAGTACTTTCTTAGTGCACCCGTTCATCTGTTAAAAATATTTTGCAAGGGCTTCAAGTCCTGGAAGACCTCCAATCACTTCTGATGTGATTTTTGGGACAGTTTTAATAATAATAAAAAATATTT
>VYZQ01035739.1:21376-38704 GCA_013400655.1 Mystacornis crossleyi | reverse complement strand
GTGTTAGTGAAATATTTGCACAATTTTAGCATGGAAATCCGTCAGTTATGTAGGCTCCTAAGAGCTGTACTATGATGTGTAGGCTCTGCTGACATTATAGTGCACATTCTGTCTACCAATTCTCTTAATTTTGAAACACATGGAAGGAAGGAAGGAAAGAACCTAGTTTAAAATTCTTCCCTTTTATAAAGATAGGAAGTGTGTTTTCCAGACTGAAACATAAGTGATAAGCAGGAGCAACTAATGAAGCTACCAGTTGAACCCAGAGTGATGGTCTGGTCATGTCAGTTAATTGAGGCTGATGCTCAGCATTTCAGTAGGTTTCCAAATTGAAAACTGTATCTTCTTCAAGAAATTCCAGTTGTGTAAATTGAACTTAACACCTACTGTTTGGAAATTTAACCAGGTTTTAATGAGAGTTTGTCTAGATTTGGTTGTAGGATGTTCTAAAGCTCTCTATGCATCTACAAATTTGTTTCCAGGGACAGTATTCTGAAATCATAAATCCAGTGTAGCTAACTGCATTTCAGTTGATCTAGAAAAAATAAATTAAGTTGCATCATCTGCTTTGCTGTGAGATGTTACTGGTAAATCTAATCTTAGCAAATCCATTACATCACTGATATTAGGGTGTGTTTTCCATTAAAGGTAGAGACCTACTGTGAATAGTGGAATCAAAATATTCAGATTCTCTAATGAATATAAATAATTCTTTGCTTCCATTTGAATTCAAAGTGATGTATTCATTAATTTTTTATTCCAATATTCAGTTATGTATTTTGTTATTACTGACCTAAAGTACCTAAAAGTAGGTAAACTCAAATGATCTCCACCAATACGTGAATTTCTGAAGAACCCAAGTGAGAATGGAATACATTTTCAAGTACTACTCAGGTATGAAATAGCAAACACGAAAACTTTCCAGGTCATTAAATTTACTTTCAGGTGGCAATGTAATTGAGTATTTTTAAAACTGTTGCCTGAGTTCATTAGCTTTATTAAAAGCTTTGGGAAGATAGTTAAAGAATTTTATAAAAGTATGAGTCATGATTGTCTTGAATCTTTAAGACTCATAGACTGTTCTTATCTAAGTAATGCATCCAGAAATATAATTGATTTTGTAGAAAATTAATTTGAACATAACATTACACAAAGTATTGTTCAACAATAACAGAGAATAGTTAAAGTTGTGTAATTTCAACATTATATAGACTTCATGGATAATGGGAGCTCACTGAATCATAACATCATGAGTAATAAGTAAAAGTGAAATAAAAAATAATCACACTGTTTTGCACAGACAGCTCATTTAAAGTTCAGTTATGTTCAGTTCAAAGAACTGGAGTGAAAATTTTACTATCTGTGTTTAACTTGAAAATGTTTTATCACGGTGACTCATAGACAAATCTACTGTACTGAATAACAGGTAGTGAGTGATGTTATATCTGTTATATCTGTTTCTACAGGGAAATCTAAACTCTTAAAAAAAAGTTCATAATAATAATAATGTCATGTCAACCCATGACATCAGTGTTGGGGTTTTTTCTAAGAAGAGTAAAGCTTTTGAGCACAAGATTCCAGTGTAAATTAATTAAAGGCAAGCAGTTGTCCTCTTCCTGTCAAGGTTCAGAACACAGTGCATCTTCATTTTTAACCACAAGACCACAGTTTGTTTTGTTTGGGCAACTCAGTAGTTGATGGGAACGAAAGACCATCTATACCTCTTAATAAATATCCCTTTACCTGCTGTTTAGCAGTTACCTTTCTCAGTTTTCATGTAAGAGAAATAGCTCTGTGTAACAGCAAAATCTTTTGTCCTTTTGGTATCCCCATGACTTAATTTGACCTCTGAACCCTGAAGTTCAAGTTTCTTTTAGAAACAACCAACAGAAGATGATTTCTGGGATCATCAACTCCAGCTTCTACAACAGGGGATGACCATATCATACAAGGCTTTTTATACAGGTTGTATTCTACGTTTGGAAACCAAGGGCTACATTGATTACTGGTGGAAACCAGTAATGAATGTTGTCTTTCAAATGTACATAGTGTGACAATGCTATNAATGTTGTCTTTCAAAGGTCCATAGTGGGACAATGCTATTAAATGTCTTCATCAGTAACACAGACAATGGGATTCAATGCACCTCAGCAAGTCTGTGGATGAGTGGTGCAACTGATTCACTTGAGGGAAGAAATGCCATCCAGGGGTACCTCAGCAGGCTGGAGAAATGCGTCCATGAAAACTTCATTAAGTTCAGCAAGACCAGTACAAGGTCCTGCACCTGTGTCATGGCAGTACCCTTTATCAGTAGGGGCTGGATAGTGAATGGATTAAAAGTAGCCTTGCAAAGAAGGACTTGGAGGTACTGGTGGATGAGAAATTGTTAATGAGTCAGCAATGTGTGTTTGCAGCCCAGAAAGCCAACTGTACTCTGTGTTGCATCAAAAGAAGTAGACAACAGGTCGATGGCGGTGATTCTGCCCCTTTATTCTGCTCTGGTGAAACTCCACCTCGGAATGCTGCATTCAGTTCTGGAGTCCTCAACACTAGAAAGACATGGACATGTTAGAGTGGGTCCAAAGGACAGCCACAAAGATGATCAGAGGACTGAAGCACCTTGCCTCTGACGACAGACTGAGACAGTTGGATTTGTTCAGCCTGGAGAAAGCTCTTATAAGGCCTTACTGCAGCCTTTCAATATATAAAAAAGGGCTGATAAGAAATGTGGAGAGAGACTTTATCAGGGCCTGTAGTGACAGGGAGCAAAGGGGAATGGCTTTAAACTGAACTAGCATAGATTTAGAGAGGCTGTAAGGAAGAAGTTCTTTATTGTAAGAGTGGCGAGACACAGGAACAGATTGCCCAGAGAAGTTGTGGATGTCCCATCCCTGGAAGTGTTCAAAGCCAGATTGGGTGGTTTTGAGCAACCTGATCTAGTGGGTGTCATGCCTGCTCATGCCAGGGAGGTTGGAACTAGATAGTCTTAAAGGTCCCTTGCAACCAAAACCATTTTATAATTTTATGATATTTCTGTGTAATATCATACAGTGATTATCTATGCACGTTTATAAAACATGCAAAAGTATTAAGGTAAATGGCTGAGAATATACATAACTGATTGATTTTAACACTCATATAGCAGTAAAGGTAGTGCTGTACGCACCTTATCATCGGAACTAGAATTTGGAGATGAAGTGGAAAATCAGTAATGATGGAATCACATTCTGGGGTTTTCTTTTGATTTTTAAAGAAATTATATCACACTGAAACCCTTGTGAGTAATGCCCTCAATGTAGCAATTTGCAGCTGATTTCATGGTTGTGTGCCCTAGCCATAGTATAAGGTTGTTTGTCAAACAGCACATCAGAATTGAGGTATTTTATTCTTTCAGATAGATTTGGGTTTTATAAATAGGCTTTCACTACAGCTTTAGGAAAAAAACTTCCCGCACCATTCCAGAGGGCCTGGATATCCCATACATTCTATGTCATATCTGCTAAAATACTGAATTACTTCCATTCTGTGCCAAATGCAAGTAATCCACCACAATTATGCTAATCACTGCCCTGAAAACAAATTGATACAGCTGTTGAGTGACTAGGGAAGATGATGGCATATTTCTTTCTTTTTTGAAAGAAAAAAATAAAATGCTTTTGCCAGCAGGAAGCCAAACTGCTTGTAGAAATTACTTAGAATTGAAAATCACTATTTGATTCTGAAGGTAAATATGTTTGTATATATGAATACAAAATACATTTAGCTTTAATTGCATGCCAATTTAGACCCAGATAGCTGGTATTGTACAGCATTTTTTTAGAGTGCTATTTTGTTTTTATTTTCTGTCAATGTTGTGCAAAAAATATATATATATACACACACACATAGTGTTTTCTATTGGATCTTAAATATGGAAGCTGAAAGTATCTAAACCACTCTTTCTACCAAATTCATTATCAACACCCCCACACGTTTTCTTCATATATATTGCTTTTCATTCCATTTTTCGAGTCCAAGGGAAAAAAAAAAAAAAAAAACAGAGAAAGGAAACACAACACAAATATAGTAATATTGTTATCCACAACTTTAAAAAAAAGCTCAAAATATCTGAGTGCAGGTGAAACTATTCAGGTTAAGTAAAATCAGATTCTGTCAGCTTTCATTACAGGCTCTATTTCTTCTGAAGATGTATGAAGTAGTACTATTCTCTTTTTCACCTGGTTGCAGCTGTATTAATAGTGATGGAGATTTGCTCTTCTGCACTCGCAGCATGAACATGGATTTAAAGCTTACACAACTATTCACAGAATGTTAGAAAAATCAGCTTAAATTTTTATATTTCAATATGACTTCAAGAAGCAACTGACAAAATTTGGTGCCTAGTTATAATCTTAAAAAGCTGCATTTTTTCTTGGTATAAGAAATGAATAACCTTCAACCAAATATTTAATAACATTGTGGTTTGTCTCTCCATGGTGGAAACAAAACTCTTTTATCTGCAACTAAATCACACATTTAATTCTAATGTAGTTTGCAGCAAAGGGAGTTAATTATACTGAAAAATCGTGTTGCTTCTATCATTTGAGGCTTTTTGCTTTGCTTTAAAGGTATGTAGGTGATATTTCCTATTCTGTATCATATCATTGTGACTACTCTTATGAGTAGACATATGTCATGAATTTGATTCATAAAGATGAGATGCAAATCCTTGAAAACTAGCTGTGAATAATGAGCAATCTAACTGGTACACTGAGGTGCAGTCTATTCTTACTTAAACAATGTCACCAATTGCTGCAGGTATCCCTCCTCGAGCAGAGGGACCTGGACCAGATGAACTCCAGATGTCCCTTCCAGCTTCAAATAATCTGTGATCCTGTGATCTTCATTTAAGAGCAATTCAATTTTTCTTTCACTGAATTTAAAATAACAGTATGACCCTTTCACTTTCATTATATGGAAGTATCAAAAAGGATGGAAAAAATAAATAATGATGCTGAGTCACTTGAAAAGTTAGGTGAATAATTAGAGACTTAGCGTTTCTGTTGTTAATAAAGTTCTGCTTAAAGGAAGAAAGTTAAAAGAAATATACTTCTTTTGACCAAATGAAACAGAAGTAAATATTTTAAAGACTACTGAAATAGTTTTTATTTCATATTTTTTATAAGGTATTAGTGAAACACAGGTCATTGAGTAGAATGCTGTGAGGCTACAATACAAAGTTCAAACAATGGCAGGATGAGAATCTGTTTTCGTTAGAAGCCATCAAAACTAAAATGTATAAACAGTGAGGTAATAAGCTACATAAGGGTACAAGAAATTCAGATCTGATATATTCAGCATAAAGTGTATATTTGAAAGCAGAATCATTAAACAATATGTAACTGAAAGACAAAGCTTTTAGGATAGTGGAGAAATTAAGCAATCTGAGTTTATTAATTAATAAAGCAGGAGTTTCAATAGGTGGGCTTGAGAAAGAAAATGTATGTATTAGAATTTCACCAATGAAAACTGAAGCTGGGACAAAGCAATCACAGCACTAATTCCACTATTAGGTCACTCTCTTGGCAGCTTCATTGTCTTTTGGAATATGGATTTTCAGTGCTTTGAAGTATTAGTATAGTATTAGTGCAACTTTCTCTGAGCTTGTGGAAATTTAAATGTTACCACATTAATGACAGATACCTCACACTATAAGGATAACTTTAAAAAAAGGAGTTAAAGAGTTATCAAAACTTGTGTTGACCTTCATTTAAAAACAAATTGGAAGTCATTTAACACAGAGTTTTATTTCTGTGAAAACTATCTCATGGGGAACTTAATTTAATTCCTTAGCTGAACAGTTTTTCCCTATAGCTGTTTGTGGTTTATCATTTGAAATCTATATGCTGGAAATCATCAAAATCAGAAAACAAAAAAACCCAACCCAGTTTCTTTTTTGTTTGAAACACAAAATATGTAATTGATATTGCCAGAATATGGGAACAACACTTACAGTTTGTTTTACTGGCAGTGTAGCTCCCATGGCCAGAAATACAACCATCTTGTGTGTAAGACTTTAGGAAAGATAATTGCAAATATGCTGAAATTCAGGGCCAGAGAAATAATGAGTCAGGTCTCGTCTCTATAGAAGACAATATTAAATTCCAAAAAAAGTGGTTAGCACCTTGGCAAGTGATAGCTGTATCATCCTTTTGAGGGGTGGACTTCAAGGAGCAGCAGCTGTCTAAACAAAGGCAAAAAGGAGATTTGATTTGCTTGTTCTGAGAATCGGTAAGAATACTGCTGAAAAAATATATGTGCATTTTCCCACCATTTAAAAATAAATAATTATATACAGCTGCAAACAAGACCTTTAGATGATGGATCTTTTTCTCTCATGCCAAAGAAGGCATTATGGAAGGAATTATTTTGAAGAAAAAAGTCAGATCACACAGGAATTACTGACATATCTCCAGTATGAGGTAGAATAATCTTCTCCTCTGTCAAAGGGATTTAATTGTCTGTCCTGACCTCCATCTGTTCTATTAATTGACTGCATTAGTTTGTGGTAGATATTTTTGGTTGGTATTATGTTTTATTAGTGAGATTTCTTAAGATGATATAATAGAAGCACACAGGAAGCTGTAACTCCTGCCATGTGACAAGGTATATTTTTTCTCAATCCTGACCTAAATCAGTTGACCGAGGGCAGGAAAAAATAGATCAGTCCTTCCTAGTCAACCTGGCAGCTGCACATTGTCTTCTGTTTTTGTCTTTTCTGCAATATCATCCCATAAGGATAAAATAGAAGAAAAAAGGAAACAAACAAACAAACAAACAAAAACCCACAAAAACCAAATAAATAAAGAAAACCAGAAACCCTTTACAAAATAAATGAAATAAATTCCTCTAAAAATTAAAAATCCATTTTACATTGATTGATTTGATCGGCATATTACTTTCCCTGTATACAAAAGGAAGCTAAAAACAAATGACTGGGGAGAAGAAAAGAGTCACAGGAAATAACTGATTTGGAGAAAAGAATATGCTAGCAGTGTGCACTCCATGAGAAAGATTTGAGAATTAGAAAACAACTGAGAAGGATAAGTGCAAAAGAGGAAAAGTGTAAGTACTTTCATAAGAGGACGTTTTCAAGCAGGAAAGAACAAGAGTAACAAGGGTCTTGAAAAGGTACTAAGGCATAATGTTTTGTTATGGAATCATATTGTTAAAAAATATTTCTCCTCATATTTTAAAATGCCCATGTAGTTTTGCAGTCTTGTGAAAGCAGGTAGATTGTGCTAAATAATATGATAATAATAATATTGTATGGGTCTTGTTAGAAAGTCATTCATAAATGGTACTCATCGCAACCAAAAAATCATGGGAAACATGGTTTTTAAAAATAAATAACCCAGATATTTCTAACGTAATGCTGTTTTTCCACAAACCTATCAGTTCTATGTTAGTAAAGGCTAGTATTAGGTGAAGATGACAAAAAATGGATAAACTTGTTCGCTAAAATATGATTTTACACCAAGGAAGATACATTGTAGCAGTCTTTAAAAGAACTTGAAGGTGGCTATGGAAATAACAATATTAATGGCAACAATAATAAAAACAGCCCCAGAAAAGAAAACTAATTGGACGGTAAGTGAGAAAATATCTGAATTTTAGTCTTAACTCTGTATACTGCATTTCCTACCAATGAATGCTACATCATCTTTGATAAACTATCAGCACAATTAATGATAGAACAGACAAAAACTGTTAAGACACTCACAGCAGAATAAGCTCTTATTGATTTTAGTCATGAGGACTTCGTTCATGTATGAAACAAACAAAAAATTTACAAGTTTCTTAACTCTGTGCTTTTAAAGATAATTCTGTATATATTGATAAGAGATGAAAGAATCATCTTTCTACAGCTCAGTTAGGACAGTTAGCTGTCTAATCTAGGCTAATCACTTGGGCGTTTTAAACATAATCTTCAGGGTATTTTCATAGTGGCTGACTTCAACTAATATTTAATGTCAAATACCTACATTACAGTAGGAAGGACAGCTGCCTGAAGTATATGCTTCTGGTATAGACAGAATATCTGACTTTCTCATATAGAGTTTGGGAGACGACCATGAGCTTTAGTATTTGTTTCCAAAGTAGGGAAGGCACCTGTTCATTGTGCTGGGAAAGATGGAAACATTCCAGTAATGAGAGTGGAAGGATGAGCAGGAGGAAAAGCGACAACCTCTATGTTTTTTGTTGGCTTCTGTCTTGGTTTGAAAGACAGGTGTCTGCTAAGGANCAGGAAAAGGTGGGCTTGGGATCCCGGGGTCCCCTGTGGCACCCGAGCAGATGGCGAAGAAGTTCCCCATCCTTAGTGAGGTAGCGTGTTAAATAGGATCCCAGTGCAACAACTGCTTCAGCAAACAGAGCCCCACTCACGGTAGAATGAAGCAGCGGAAGTCAGAAACCCACAGCGAGCGACAGCAGCTTCTCTCCCCTCCGAACGCTGAGAGAACAAGAAGACTAGGGGCCCTACCCAGCACCCTTTTCCCAGTCCAGATCTTGCGGCATCTCCGCCCTACACGAGAAAAACCCCAGGTAGAAGAGGACAGCCAGCTGGACCCCTCCCCCTGTCTCCAGATCTTTTGTTTCTCTTAAGTACCCGGTCTTTAGTGTCTCTTGGCAACACATATGGGGAAAATTCTTTAAGAGAAAAACAAAAGGAAAACTCCTAAAACCCCAACAGGTTCCATTTCCGACTCAGATACAGCTCTACGAGTTACAAAGCAAATACGATATATTGCATTAGATTTCTGAAAACCCTTTGATGGAAGAAAATATAATTAACTACATGTGAGATGGCTTTGAAGTTTCCCATGTAGTAGAGTGATAGGGGTTGCCATGCATATAATTTTGAGAATTTTTTTTTTTTTAATCTAAGAGAGATGCATTCATTTATTATTCTGAGATTGCTCTTCGAATTGTTAAAAGACCATGAAAGATGATTTGATTTTTACCATTTGGGAGTGTGTGATGTGAAATGGAGGACTTTTTTAACTGAACAGAAAAGTACCTGGAAAAGATTTGCTATCTTTTCCAAGCTTAGCTTTCCTGCTTTTTTGGAATGTTTTGGCAACCAATAAAAAATAATAGTGATTTAAAAAACCTTCACAAAGCTCAAGTAACTGGCATGAAGACATATATTTCAAGCTTTTGACTGTATGGAATTATTGTTTGTGCTATATCTTCTTGCTAGTTTTTGTAACAATTTTAGAATTTGCGTTTCCAAGGTGGTGGAATTTCAGAAGTCTGTTTCTTAGATTTCTACATGTTGCTGTTGGATTGTGCTTAATATTTACCAGGCTTTTATTGTTGTTTTGGAAATAAATCACACTTCTGATGTTGTTGTTGTTCCGTACATCTTTTCATACTATAGGTTTGTCAATATCTCTGATGTCAGTTGATAGTCATATATGATTAATTTTCTGGGGGAACATAACCTCTATTTTTTCCCCTCATTTTCCATATTTAAGCAAAAACAGTACATTACATATAAGTAGGCACAGTCAAACTTGGAGTTCAGGCATCCATCGGTGGTGAGGAACGATATCTCTGGTTCTGCCCATGAGGTTATATCTCTTAGTAAATAAAACAGTCGAGGTCCTGTTCTCTGCTCCTGAGGCCACATAGCATAGAAGAGCTTGCATCTCTATAGTGAAAATAGAAAAACAAAAGGCGAAAAAAACCCAAAAAAAACAAACAAAAAAACTCTCTGTTGAGGAATACCTCTGGCCTATCCTACTCCCTGTTTATACTGCCTGGGAGCTATGAATATTGGGGCAGGACAGTGTTGGAGTCCATGCTCTAGCCCTATCTAGTTTACTGCTTAGACACTGAATGCCAGTGCTTACTGCAAAAAACAGCCTAAGATATGGATCCACAGGGGGACTTTTGTATGGTAATGTTATGCTTAGCTTGTAAGGGTCCACAGTATATGATAATAATTCACAGCTCCCAGTACTTATGTTAGATAGAAAGTCAAGAATTTCATCCTTCGTTATTGAATTCAGTGTAGACAGGACAGTAAGAAGAGGATATACCACAGACTCTCTCCTAGACAAGCTTTTAAACTGTGTTTGCTGGGAAGAGGGGAAGGCAGCAGGCAGCACAGGAATGGTCTCCTTAATGTGTTAATGTCTAAGATCATAGAACAATAGAATCGTTTTGGTTGGAAAAGACTTCTAAGATTCAGCACTGCCACACCCACCATTAAACCGTATCCCTGAGTACCACATCCACATGCCTTTCAAATGCCTCCAGGGATGGTGCTTCCATCACTTCTGTGGGCAGCCTGTTCCAGTGCTTAGCAACCCTCCTGGTGGAAAATTTTTTTCCTAATATTTAATGTAAACCTCCCCGGCTCCAACTTGAGGCCATTTCCACTTGTCCTATTGCTTATTACTTGGAGAAAGAGACTGGCCCTCACTTTGATAGATCCCCGTTTCAGGTATTTGTAGAGAGCAATAAGGACCACCCCTAAGTTTCCTTTTCTCCAGGCTAAATGACCCTAGGTCCCTCAGCCACTCTTCATAAGATTTGTGCTCCAGCCCCTTCACCAGCTTCGTTGATCTAGCAACATTGATCTAGTGAGTGATTCTGGTGATCCCATTTTTCACATTTTGTGGATACTTATCTTGCTGAGACATGTTCTCTCACCCCTTAAATTTAAGGGGTCCAAGACACAATTTAGCAGGTGAAAGCCCACTAAGTTAGAAGGAGAACCATACGGGAACAGAAGCTGGAGGACCGTCTTCCTTATGCTGCTGAAGTTGTCCACTTTCAAGCAAATAAAGAAAACCTAAGGGGAAGATTTAATTGATAGAATTTGATGATTTAAAAGCATAGTAACGATAATTTCCAGTCACAGTTTTTATTTTATGAAATAATTCTCCCACAAACTGCTTAAGGCTTGCTTGAAAGTGAGAATACCTGTCCAAGGAAGTTTGTACTTTATGGGAATACAATGTTAGAGTTTTCTCATAGTCCAAGGGTAAGAATCTGAGAGTGAAGCCTTGTGGTTCATGACTGAGAATGCTTCACAGAGTCCTTGCAGCTATCCTGGCCTTATTTGAAAGCTAATGTTTGTAACTTGAAAGAGGGAGGTGTGGGTTTAGATTTCTTCAGGGTAATGAGGGTAGCCACTCAACTTTCCCATTTCCAGAATGAATGCATAATTGTGACATTATCATATGAATGAAGGCAGTATCACCACCTGGTAACTGAACCAGGTAATGCAATGAAAGTGTCCTTCCTGTATTCTGTGTAATTCAGTTCTAAGAATTTGTATAATAAAGCAGCAACTTTTTTTGGCAATATATAATAATGGGTCTGTGTGTCTATGTGCGTGTCTGAGCTTTTGCATGTGTTCACATCCCAACTGGTTTAAATTGCTTTTCCCACCCTATTTCTGGTTATTGTAATATTTTTAATGTCTCTTCTTCTGAGACTGGAATGCCAAGAGGGAGATATCAAATTCTAATCATTAAATAGCCTCAAGAGATCGAATTGCATATCAATCAGTCCCTTAGACAGTTTCTCAGTTGGTTCAGACTAGAGTTTTAGTTTCTTTCATCCTTGACAAGGGCATGCACTTAAGTTCAGTGGTGAAGACAAGAAAGAGAGGACTGAGACCTGTGAGTTTCTTTGTATAATATTTAGAGAAAACCTGATAGACTCCCTTAAGAATTCTTCTTTTCAGTCATTTAACCTTCTTTACTGGAGAGGAGTTAAGATCCATTCCGTGTAACAAATGCTTTTTTTTAAGGTTTTGCAGTGGTAGTAGGTAATGAGCTTTGATTTTTATTTTTTTTATTGAGGGTTAATTCAAATTATAAAGGCCTATTCTGTAAGCCTAATGTATAAAATACTGATTTTTGCGTGCATGTTTTAATGTTTTTTCATATCCATAAATTAGTGGTTTGTTCTGGGCGTAAGAGATTTTACTCTGCGGGAGCTTTTGCCTTACAGAAACTCAGGGCTGAATATTCTGTTTCAGATCATAATATTTTTATTTTTATAGTAACACATCTGAATTTAAGCAAACAGAGGTGCATAAAAGAAACAAAGAGAGACCCAGAGTGTGTTACATTTCTTTTACAAGTTTATATCAAAAGTAAAAGCTGGAAATGATGCCATGCTAGACTGTACTGATGCTATTTTTTGTTTCCCTAACATTTCCCTAACATTTTTACTAGAAATGTAGTATTTTCTTAAGACTTCACAGTTGCAAATAGACCACAATTGCATGGCTTCAGTGTTCATACAGTCATGGGAAACTTAAATTCAGATCACAATTTGAGGTGAATGGAACATACCTGTAATTTTGGAATTATTAGTTATTTCAGGCTCATGTTTGTAAGCAGTTTATGCCATGTTTTTGCCTCCTAATATTGAAACCTCATATTTATTTGCAATCTTCATCAATTTATCTCAAAAAACAGCATGTATCATGAAAATTATCTAACCACTGAAATTTTTCTATACTGACATATAATAGCAGTTGAAATTACCGTTCAAAAAGTCAGATAAGTGCAACTGTCTTATCTAAGCATTCCCATTTAGTCTTGGGTCCTTCTGGACATACTGGTTTTTATAATTTTAAATATAGGAAAAGAAAAGGGAAACCGTATCTATGATTGTTCAACAACCACGTCTTACAATTAGATCGAAACAGCTGATTTTTTAGAGAATGCTGAGGTGAATTTATTTGTCTTTTCTTGGAAGGGAGTGATAATCACATATTTTCTTTCCCTCTGCTTGCTTTTCAAATTGTTTTCATTATTGAGAGAACTGCAGTTGTCAAAAACATTGTAGGGACAACACAGCTTTTTCTTATAATCCCATTGTTCTTTTGGATAGTGTATGAGATTTAGAAATTCAGAATAAGAGTGGTAGCTCCGAGCAAGAAGCAATGATATGAAAGAAATGTGTGCCCATTTTTTGGAAAGTAAATGGTTATTGTAGTTTCTAACCTAAGGGATCTGCTGAAACTGTCCAAACCTATCTGGACCTATCTATTTCTCTCACTTGAAGAAATTCATAGAAGGGTGAATGCAGCTTCTTCTTTAAAAAAAACAAAACACCCAAGCGTGCTTAATTTAATGTTTGGATGTAATTTGTATTGCTTTTCAGTCTTTATTTCCATATTAACAACAACAAAAAAAGTAAATTATCTACCTTCGTCTTCAGTTACTTTTAATCATACAGCTAAGACCAACTTCAAGGTCCATCGTGGTGTTTTTATATCTATCTTGGGGTGATTTTATGATAATACTGTATTTCCCTATCGTGTGCTTTATGCCCAGAAATGGGTCCCACAGCTTTAAGCTGGGTCCAGGAGAGGGGGAAGAGAAGCCAGGGGAATTCTTTAGCGCAGTTTGTGTTCAAGGAGTCACTCACACTCCCCCGTGTTCTCATCGCTGCAGAGCCGAGGGAGCACCCTCCTGCTTTTTGCTAGCCTGCTAGCTGAGGCAAGGAATCTTCCCATACCGGCATACCGAAATCCTCCGGTAACTTCTTCTTCTGGAGCTGTTGAGCCTAGCTGTGATCCGAGAACAAGATCATTGGACCCCGTGGACCTGCAGGGAGGCTGCGGGGACACCGCATCCCGGCCTCGGATCTTGGGAGGGGCCGAGCCAGCTACAGAGGGAACTCTTAAAATCCCCCAGTTTTCTCCGCAGTGAGGAGGTTTTTTTTCTAACATTTCCTTTTTTTTTTTTTTTTTCCTGTGCCTGCCGGCACTCTGCTTGTTAAATAAATAGTTTTTTCACTTTCATCCAAGGAAATTCCTTTCGTATTGGTGGGGGAGGGAATCCTGAAATCTGCCTTCTGTGGAGGAGATGTTCCTTCGAGAGCGTTTCCCCCTAAACTTGTCTCAAACCGAGACAGTGTCTGGCATTTATTTTCATTTTAAGCAAGGCTACATCATAGTGCTTAAATTTGTATCACTTTCTTCTCAGTTTAAACTTTAAATCTTGAAGGAATTTTTGACTGTGAATAAGTTATACTTCCCACCTAAACAGTTCTGTGATCCTGTGACACGCTATTCAGATACTTATCCCTAGTGTAGTTTATAATACTGAATTAGTGTCATGATTCACCAGTACAGGTCGTGATGTTTGTTGTAAGTTCTCATGAAGCTGAACAAAGACACTGGACCACATGTCAGGGAACTCTTCTGCTTTATGGTACAGCTGTCTTCTTAACTGCAACAACCAGTTAAAGAAAAGCGGAAGAAGGAGAGGAGAAAGTGGGAGGGGGCCCAATCTGCGTCCCTCTTATGTAAATTAGACTTTTTGAATGTTTTGTTCACTGCTGCACAGCCAGCCCTTCGCCAGGAAGTGAGTTGGGGTGGAGGGAACTGAGCACAAGTCTCAAGGTAGAGCAGGAAGTTGGCTCAGGACAGCGCTGCCCCACCTCTCCTTTGATCACCTTTCCTGTAGCAATACCTGCAATGTTTGAGACAAAACATGCTTAGATCTGGTCGTCTACAGTTAGGATTATTAGAAGTCTAGATTTTGTTTTGGTTTGCTTCATTTTGTTTTGAGCGTGTTTTGTGTTTTTGTGTGTATTTTTAAGAATAATTTAATAATTAATAATTTATTCCAGTTGGGAAAATGCTTACAAAATTATAATAAATATATATGTTCTATTAGGAAAAAGAATTTTTCATAAGACTTAGCTGCATGTCAGTTTGAAGCCAGACATTGCTGTAGTTACAGCTCTGAGAAGATTCAAAAATATCTTACAATTGGCCAGTTTTAGTAAATAAACTTCCCACCAATGTTCTAAGTAATCCAGTCCAGAAAGTGCACATTAGTTCATGATTGGTGCTCCTCTGTGTTGTTCACTATGATTTTGTCTGATATGTCTGAATAACTTTACGTTGCATGAGGAAGAATGAAGATTAGCGCATTTCAGTGTGTCAAGAAAGTTCTAGAAGCTCAGAAAAAAAATCTCTAAAGAAGTTATAACTGTTTTTTTTTTTCTCTAATTTGAGAGATAGTAGACAAACCCAGTATGCATTTACCGGTATTTGGAAAAGCTGCTCTTTTGTTACTGAAGAAACATTTGAATACAGTGACTATTAAGAGGGTGGAGGGCTGATTATGAGGTAGAGGTGCATTTAAACCTGCTTTGGGAAGAGCTTTTATGGAAGACAACTGTGTGATTAGTTTTCTGCTAGTATTCCCAATTATATGGACATATTGCTAAAATTAATACTGCAGGCCTGTTCAAAATTTCTACGCCTTGGGTAATTCTTATTTACAGTATGATACCACAACATTAGTTTATTATAGAGCTTTATGTATGTTATAATATGATAATAATTTAATTGCTTTTTAAAAAAAAAAACAATCAACCAGACAAATACACACACGGACACAAGCCAAAACAACAAAGAAAACCCAAAAAGCAAGCAAACATATATCCACTTTCCTTAATAATTTCAAAATTACTTATTTCAAGGGGAAAAAGAGAATGGAAAGAAGACAAAACATAGTTGATGTTCTTGGTAAATAAAGCATTTTTTGAATCCCCATATTCTGTGAAATGCATTAAATACTTAGCAAAAATCGATATGAGGAGAATCTGAAATTTTATTCATAACATCATTTGTCATTTTTTTTCTACTGACTAGCTGGTTGCTCTTACATTTCAGCTAATCAAGCTGACTGTATGCTTTCAGAGTGCATGTCTAATGAAAGGGATTTAACCCTGACTCTCTGTTGAGGTCAGACCTATGAATGTGCCCAAAAGACCCCTTGGGAATATGAGCAGAAGGGAGGGCCAGAGAGTAAAGGTGGTCAGTGACTGAAAGCTGAGGTGTACTGTTGTGCACCAGTTGTTTTAGATAAAGCCTCAGAAATCCTAGTATATCTGTGCAGTCTTCAGTTTCCTGTGTTCATACAATTTATATTTCTGTTTAGTTTTGGTATAACTGTCCATGACCTGGACAAGCAGGTCAAAAAAACTTGAAATCACTTCAGTTTTCTACTCTACACTGGAGCAAAGAGGACTTCTAAGCCGTGTCTCTATATGCCTAGCAGCTACAGAATAAGTGTAGAGCTACTGGCAATCTTCTCCTCAGGCTGAAAAGCAGTAACTGCAGATCCTGGAAATCATCAGTTTAGACCTGAAGGCCTCATTCATAGACTATCTAAGCATCTCTAAGCGTGGCTTGGGGCACAGATTTATAAACAAATGCAAGTGGTATTTCTAGATACACATCCATGTAAACTTCAAACTGCATTTCCTTCAAAGGCCATAAATGTCTCATTAGCCTCTAATTACACTCCTCTGCCAATAATGATGTCATATATGAATGTATGTGATTTCAGATCCTCCTTGACTTCTCTGTGTGTTGTGCTGCCAGAAGCTGTCATTTTAAACTGAACATTCTGATTTGGATTAATTGTTTTTGATTGTTTGAGTGAGTGATAGTTCCAACTAGGAATTTTTTGCAAGGAAGTTTGTGTGCATTTTTGTAAGCAGCAATAAGTTTTGTATGCATTTGAAGCAGTAAAAAAATATATGGAAAAAGTACACCACTATTAGTGATAATAAATAAAGGCATGACAAGTACATGACTTCCTGTAGACTCAATATGTGAAGGCATGTTAAATAGCTGACTGTATACATATAATTGAACATCAAGCTAGTTTTGATATATCTAAAAGTCTTTCTTGCATGTTTACAGTTTTCCATGTAAGATTAATCTCTAATTGAAATCTGTGACTCTATTTACATCTTCCAACCTTTTCAATGATGTATCGAACATCATAGCATAGCTGTAATAGTTCAGGAATTAATAGGTAGCAAGCCTGCTTCCTTACTTCTCGATACTATTACTAAAAATTATTTTATGTGTCTTTGTTTGTGTATGAGCGTGTATACCCTTCATATGTGACGCTAACCTTTGGAAAATGGTAATTCCTCTAGTAATGTCAGTAAACTGAAATATGTGATTTTTCTGCGTAAATGGGCAGGAATCCCACTCTAAACAAGATACGTTTGCTTTTCTTGCCTCAGTTTGGGTTCTTTGCCTCAGTATAATACCAAAACCAGTTGTCCCCAGGATGCACAGCTCCTAGAGCTGGAAGTTGGGGAAGTATGGAGAGCTAAGTGAAGCCCCCATAATCCAGGAAGAAATGGTTAGTGACCTGCTATTTATTGACCTATAGCCAATTAGACACCCACAAGTCTATGGGCTCATATAGGATACACCTGAGAAAGCTGGTGAAAGAGCTTATCAAGCCACTATAAACCAATTACCAGCAGTCC
>VYZQ01035736.1:12052-25008 GCA_013400655.1 Mystacornis crossleyi | reverse complement strand
TCTGCTAGTAGCGGACCAAATCTCCTTCATTTGAGAACAAACATAATTCTGACTGCTTATGGGGGTCGACTTCTTCTCAAAGGCAACCAGCAAGAGGAGAAGAGGAAATGGCCTCAAGCTGCATCAGGGGAGGTTCAGGTTGGACACCAGGAAGTATTTTTCCCTGAAAGGGTGATTAAGCACTGGAACGGGCAGCCCAGGGAGCTGAATGACTATCCATGCAGGTGTTCAAGAAACAACTGGATGTGGCACTTAGTGCTATCGTTTAGTTGCTGGTCAAAGGTTGAAAACCTTTCCGGTTTTATTTCCCGGCAGAAAATGGGGAAAAAAAAATTCAAGGAAAAACAGAAGTAATTTAATATTAAAGACTTAGTCTTTTTTTTACATAATTATGAGAAACACTGGCCATACTCTCAGTCAGCTTGTACTGGCCCCAGCCTTTATCTATGAAAAATGAAAATACACTCACTTTTAGCAATAAAGACTCTGATCTGTCATGCTTCTTTTTAATCAGAATTCTGATTGTGGCAAATAATCAGATTTCTTACTGTAGAAATTACAAATGACAGTCTTACTATAAAATGAGTGTATGCATAAACATACGTTCATGTATCTGATAAATAGAAAACTGAAAATCTTTTAAGAAGCAATTATTTCTAAACTAAACAGCGTATGTTTCTAGCTATTTTTCTGGCACAAGCATCTATCAAACAATAACAGGGCATCTGTTGAATAGACGTGCACATGCAATGCAAGCAGGATTAATTTTTATTTGTTGCTCATAAAAGATGTTGCCACAGTTTTAGATATTCAGTTTTGTATAAACATTTAAGTGAATAAATGAATAAAGTACAGTTACAATGAATAAATGCCAATAAAGACTGTGATTAAATACAAAGCAACGCAGCAGGAATTTCAATAGGTTCAAAATGTAGTCGCATCTATTCGAGAGGGTGTTAACAGTATGCTTCAGACTCCCTGCTGTCGTTTTGAAGAAACAAGACTGCCTGTTGCCCAAACGTTTCCCAAAGCAAATAACTTTAAAGACTGAAGTTCTTCCTGAGGGAATGTCAGATATTGATGATTATCATTAGCATACAGCTCTGCTAAAAGGCTTATTTGAATGATTTATTCATTATTGGTCTTCTACCAATTTGTCGGGGAAAAGTTTTGGTGCATTAATAAAGAATGAACACATGTAGAAGGGATAGAAGTATGGATTTACTAATGTGCTGGGCATTACACGGATTTTCTTTACAGGTTTATTGAGCTGGAAAGTGGAGACTGGACCTAATCCTAAATTTACGGGAGAAGTTGCCACGCAAATTATTGTTGTAATACCACGTTCTTTGGGAAAACAAAGCATGATTTTTCAGCTACAAAATACGTGACACTCTATGTTTTAACCTCACAATTTTATTTAATTCTCCCAAGAATTAATCTATATACATTTTACTACTAAAAAATTCTTTGATATATTAGTTATCAGTTGACTTGAGCCTTTAATAGATAACAAAACATTCACAACTGACTCTTACCTATCCCCATCAAGCATCCTAGCTCTCCCAGTCCAGGGGAAAAAACAGGCTGGGCCGTACTGGAGCAATAGATAGGCCCTCTGACCTCATACAGAAAAAGATGCATCAGACCTCTTTGTTGTGCTAATATACTCCTAAATGTTATGTGGCAATTACATGCTACTTTGACTTTAAGATGCTGGTCTTCAGTCATTTTCATCAGCTGCTGCCAGGTGCTCAAAAACTCTGGTAAGTTGGCAAATACTTTCTAGGATATATAGCAATAAGTGTAGCCCAGCCAGCACTATCTCCCATTATCCAGAGTAAACTGGATGAGTGGCACCCACAGTGTTTATTTTAAGTTTAAACCTTTCCTCAGGAAATTGTTTCCATTTTCTCTTTACTTCTGCTTACATGCCTCAATAATCAAGTGTGAGGTTTTTTGTCTTAAATGTCCTATGAACTCTTTCCCGTCAGTTGGGTCTGTTGCAGGACAACTTACCTGTTCTTTGAAAGAATTATGGGATGTTTCTAGAGAAGTAATGACAGCTGATTGATTTTCTCCACGTCTGTTCATGGTAAATATCCTTCTGCCAGAGGATAACTCAGGGTTTTTCCCATCACAACCTTTCTAGGTAGTCAGAGTTTAGTTAGTGAAGGTTTAATTCAGTTCTAGAAGTAGATTAAAGGTTATTATTTGTTGATAGGAAATGTAGTAATACTGACTAGCAAAAGCTCCCGTTAACTCTTTAGTGGGGGAATCACTAAGTGTGGGCAGAACAGTAAAATTGTCAGGGTGAATTTGCTAAATGTTACATTTATGTCTCCAGAAAAGTGCAGTTGAAAAACAAAAAAAGTAGTCACAAAACTAGTTTCACATCCTACCTCTGGCCTTTAAAGGAACTTCTAGAAAGTTCATCTCCTAAGTGCGCAAAGTGCAAAAGATGGTCCCCTTTCTCAAAAAAAACTCCCAAAAGTTAGAACTCAGTGAAAACAATTTGAAGAACTGCTCTTGCTACCAGGAAAGTCACAACATTTCAAACTTTTTTCAACCACCAAATCCTAGGAAACTTTGCAAACACAAATAAAGTCTCTTTCTTTAATACCTGTGTCTCCAAGAACTAAAGTCATAATGATATTATACTGAAAGGTTTGTACAACTTGCAGTAGTAGAATATACTGATCATTTCATTATGACAGAATAAAAGGTTTACTGTTGTTATTAAAATTAACATATTTTAAAGCCTTAGCTGATCATAAGGACAAAACCTTTTCCTGTTGATAGAACAAATGCTAATGGAACACTTCCTAAAGTTTCGTTTCATCTTGATGTTATTTTGATTACTTAAGGATTACTTTGATTGCTTTACCTATACCTCTTTGTTGAACTACTGCACAAGGTTCTTTGGCATGAAAACCTCTCTGAGTACATCTAATGCAAAACAGCAGAAGACCAGAGGAAAGGGAAGTACAAACCCAGATCCTGACCCTTGTGGCAAGCATGGTTCTCAAGGGAACTCCTCACTACTATGCTCAGGACTTCAAGTCTCCAGAGAAAGTTACCTGTGTGGTTATAAGTGGCAATATGAGAAGGATCTGTATGTGGGATAAAAAAGGACCTAGACAGATGCTGGCCTAATTGAAGCTGCAGCACTGTATATATGAATTCCTTCCCTGACATTGTTGCATTTACATTTAATGCTTCTGGAAGTTGACAACCTGTGCGTGTCTGCTGGAATTTGTTTTGAAATAAAGCTCTGGACGCTTTATTTAGTCAATAGTGAAGCTGAAAGGAAAGGTTCCAGTAGTCCTAGAGCAGAGAATAAAATCTTTGAAATGCAGTTGAGAAATATCTCAATGCAATTGAAAGTCACCAGAAAAATATAAAAAATTTTGCTATGGGGTTCCAGCATCCTTCACAGAAGACAGCTGGGGCTTGTGAAAAGAATAAGGGAACGATATGTTACATAGATGTTCAGAGATGTTTGTTCTCCAGACCACATGGCTGTGAGTCTGGGCACACAAGACTGAAGAATCCTGGGACAACCCCAGTTCTTGGGGTGGGGGGAACTCACATGGCCAGTGGGGCAACAGGATTTGGGTACATTAGCATCAGGGAGCAGGGAACCCCCGTGTCCTGGCCATGTTTCCACCCCTGGTGGGGTGGCCTCCATACCTCACCCGTTTGTTTTTATTCAGAGGGTTTTTCTTGAGGGTTTTTCTCAAGGGTTTTAAAGCTTAACATTTGAAACAACAGAATGAACACAGAATGACAAGAACAATTTCAAAAGAATGCAAGCCACCCTCTGAATCTCTATGTCCAAACAGATTATTTCTGCAGCATCCCAGAGCTGGCAGGAGAGAGATGGAGGCTCTCTGAGCACACTTGGTGGGGAAACTGAGTCAGGAGAGCATCTCTTTCATCTGTACCTGTTGGGACTCCAAACAATGATAGTTAATTCCTTCCCCGCCCTTTGCATCCACCACTTGGCATTGGAAAGGAATTTTGGGGAGACGGATTGGTAAAAGTATGTTTTTTTGAGGGAAACCATGGGAGGAAAAACGGATTATGAACAAACTGGGGATAATAGGATATAGGATAAAACAGAAAGGTAGAATGGGGTAAAGGAGGTTGCAGGGTTTGGTATTGAGCACTCACAGGGGTTTGACTTAGTTTTTTGTGAGGTGTTGTGACCTCAGGCTTTTGGCCTGGATGTTTTGGGTAACTGCGGTTTAATGCATATTTACTTCCTTTCACTGGGACACTATTAGGCCTGGTGACATTTGCTGCTTGCGGACCTTTTCTTCCTTGTATAATATCAAATTCTACAATTTCCCCATCCCCCACACTCCAGAGGTGTTTTTTGGGGTTATTCTTCTTAATGGCAGTTCTATGGATGAACACATCTTTAGAGTCACATCTGGTGCTAAAACCGTAATTTTGCTTAACCTTATACCATTTCACGGTCCCCAGAACCTTAGTTGTGATGGCTTTCTTGTTTTCTTTTGTGGGTCTGTGTTGTTGGTGCTGTTTTTGAGCTGCTGCTGCTTTGCTGTGGGTCCCTGCCATGCTCCGCTTTCACTTTCACTTTCACTTGTCATTCCCGTGCTGGGGCAGCCAGGACTGCTGGGGTGGCCAGGGCCACCTGTGCCTGCACACTCCCACCAAGGGGTTCGATCTCCCTGGGGCACGGGCAGAGCGGCCGCTGGGGGCCGCTCCCAGGGCTGTGGGGGCTGTGCCGGGCCGTGCGGCTCGGCTCCACGGGCACCGCCACTGCCATTTCTCTGCCTGGAGCTGCCTCCCGTGCCACCATGCTGCCGCCACCGCCACTTCCAGCTCTGGCCACATCCACGCCGCTGCTGCTGCAGCAGCTTCCCGCGTCACCATAGCAACCACCGGCTGGGCGTTCACGGGGCTCACGGCGCCACATGGGGCAGGCGTGTCCAACGCCAGCACCTCCGCCGTAGCCACTGGGATTGCAGCAGGAATGGCCCCGTGCACCGACCTGTGTGCCCGCAGGAGTCGCCTCACTGCTTCTCGCAGCGCACTCGGGGTGCGTGGCCGCAGCCACCTGGCAGAGGCAGAGTCCACAGCAGGATGCGCGCTGCCGTGGGGAGACCCTGCTGGTACAGTCACGTCATCAGAGGGCCTCATGGTCCTGCGGTGGCCACTGTCTGCCATCGGGGCGGGGGAGTGGTTAGCTCCATGGGAACATCGCTGATGTTGCTCAACAGCCTCCTTAAATAATATTCACGGAAACATTTTTCCATCAGCATATGTTTCAATCGAGACACTAACTCTGTCCAAACACCTGCCCAAAAGCCTTTTGTAAGAATCAAGTCTCAAGAAACAAAGAAAAGGTTTTTAAACAACTGGGCCAGAAAGTGTCTCAGTTCTTTTTGAGCCTGAATTAAGCTAAAATTTACATATCGGTGTTCAAGGATCTTTTCAAGTTTAAGATAAATGTCCCTTTGTGGCTGGGATAGCCATGATTCTTCCCACAGTTCTTCCATAGTCCAAGAGGAACAGCCAAACCAAGGCAAGGAGAGAAGCCCAGGGAATTCTTACTCACTGATTCCTTGGATTTTCTCCGAATCTTCGCTGCTCCTCTTTTTACTGTCTCCAGGGGATGATCCTCAGGCTTCTGCCCGCATTCTCCACCATCTGTTGCTGTGGGGTTCCAGCAACTTTCCCAGAAGACGGCCAGGGCCCATGGAAAGAATAAGGGAATGATATTTTGTGTAGATGTTTCAGAGATGTTTATTTCTAGACCGCATGGCTGCGAGCCTGGGCACAGAAGACTGAAGAATCATGGGACAACCCCAATTCTCAGAGTAGGGGGAACTCACATGGCCAGTGGGGTAACAGGATTTGGGTACATTAGCATCAGGGAGCAGGGAAACCCTGTGTCCCAGCTATGCTTCCATCCCAGGGCCCCGTCCCCCAGGGGGAGGGCCTCCACAATGAATAAGTAAATAAATAAAAGTCATGTATCTGATTATCTCTCCTCAACCTTTTAATCGAAATGAAAAGATTATTGATCCTCACTTTTGGATTTCACATGCATAGCACAGCAAAAATAAAATACAGTGAAAACAACACAGGACTGAGATTTTTCAAGGCTTGGCAAATGAAGGTGAAAAATGTGGTACTGCCTCAGCAAGGCAGTGAAGGATTCAGATCAGAAAGTAGGTGGTGAACACTAGTAGAGCAGGACAGCATGTTTAAAGCTGTTGTGGGGTTAAAAAGAGAGTTTCACTACAATCAAGTAAAAATTTAAGAAACTTCAGGGTAACGGAAACTGTATTTATGCTAGCAGAATGAGCTACAAGGGGAAATGAGAGAGAAGATGTGCAGTACATATAGGCTGTTCACAGAGGGGACATCGCTGTGCCTGCCTTCTCTATGTGTTTATTCCAAAATTAAGTATTAATTGCTTCCAATAGGAGTAAAAGCCCAGAAGACCAATTTGACACAGCTCAATTAGTTTATTGATCAGTGCTATGAAACCACAGCCAGTCAAACCCATAACATATGTGTTACTAACCTCTGCTGGGCTCTTCCAGTCACTTGGCTGCATATTTTTCTTGTGTTGAGTTACATTAATAGCTTTTTTGTTATGAAGAAAATCTGCAGAAAAAAATTATCATCCTTTTGACACTTATCAAAGAATGAAATATTGTTGGCAAATATTGTACACAATTTAAAGATACATTGATATTTTATTATTTGTAATTTTTTGTAATTTGGACCATACAAAGCCCTATTTCAACCTTTTTTTTGAGCTAGAGCTTGAGAATCATCAGGGTAATAGACAATTTACTGTCAACAGCAGAAAGGTCTTTATCGATCAATATTTAAAAACAGCTTAGCTAACAAAAAATGTTATTTGCTACTTGTACAGGTGCAGGTTAGGCAATTCCCTGCAGGACTTGCAGGACAGGCAGGCATTACAGATAGAGTTTTTGTAATTTTTGCATGTTTTAGTAATGGATCATTTCCACTGCAACGCTATTGATAAGGTTATACATCTGTTAATGATAAAAATTTCCCAGTAATTTCTAGCCTATGACGCCTTCTAGTTGCTGAAAATATCATCAGACTTGAATTACGTGTGTTCATGTTATACATGGGCTGGTTTGTATGTTTTTTATTTGGGAGAGTTTTAGCTGAAATAATCCAGAAATTTTCAGAAGACAAGACTAATATTATTTTACACATTTTAGAAGTTTTCTTAAAGGTATCTCATTAGGTCTCTGTTCTATGGAGTAAGAACTTGACATCTGACAGGTTGATTTCTGAGGTAAAGAGAATATGATTTTTTTTTTCTGATTTTATGAGATCTTCTTCAAATTTGAATAAAGCTTTTGAAGTGTTATTAACTTGATTATGTATGACTTGATAGAAATCATATTTTCTGTCCACTGAAGATTCTGTTGTTTCTGCTTCTTAGTTGCCTGCTAAGCTACAGCCCTGTTCCTGCCTCCCCAAATGTCCAGACATGCTCCATCTTGGGGATTCAGATGTTTAGGAGGATATTCCTGCTTACAAGAATATTCCTGTGTCTCTAGTTGCTCCTGCCTTTTCAGGGGTGTTGTGGCTCCAGACTTTGCAACAGAGTTCCCACATTTACAATCAGCTCTGACTAATGACGAAAAATTCTAGAAAAGAGGTTTAACTGACTGGACACAGGGAAGGTAGGAAGGGATGGAATAGATTAATAAAAAGTGAAAGGCAGAGATTAGACAAGGAGGAGGAAAGGGAGAGACTGAAGGAACAGGAGAGGGGAATAAAGATAAGCTAAAGAGAAGATGAGCTGAGAATAGTTCAAAACCACTCTCCTTCAGAAGCTGAGCAGTTCTTTGATCGCACTGTTAGATATTCCTTTGCCGTAAAACAAACTGCTGCCAAGCTGCCAGCTACATGGTTCTCTCCCTCTCTGCATGGTGACCGATACAGAAGAGAACAACCTTCTGCAGGGATGGCCTAATCTTTCCTTTTAAGCATTAGATTGCACTGTGCTGTATATCTGAATCCCTCCTTGATCCTGTGAAGAGGAGAGGAGGCTTATGAGCCAGGTTCCTTCAGGAAAACACTTTGAATAATATATACACAGGCTTCCACAGGAAACCATGTTTCCCTCACTTACTGGCTTTTGAGAAACTTTGATTTACAATTTTATTACTTTTAGCAACAATTTTGGTCAGAATGTATGCATATCTGTGCAACTGTATTCTCCTTGAAGTTAGCCTTAGCTAATTTTTGCAAAGATCTGAATTTCAGGCTCCTCCATTAATTATACTAATCAAGAGTAATTCTGTACTCTTCTGAGTACAGTACTCTTCTGTTTCTCTATCAAAGTACTTTGAAAAAGTATATTTTTCATTGACCTATTTTGTGATTGAAATATTATTCTTTGCAGGTATGCTTGGCTACACTACAGCATTCACTTCTAATAAACATAGCCTCCCAAATTCACAATTTCTCTGCTGGATTGCTTTCAGCCTCTTGTGAGAATGCACAAGCAGTAGTCTTGCTGTTAGATATACACTTTCAGGGGAACAGACACTGAAGACAGCTATTTCATCTTAGGAAAGTCTGTTGTAAAAACTGGAACATAATCAAGTCACAATTAGGAGAGCAACTGGCTAAATTTCTTCCATTAAAAAAGCAATAAGGAAGCATCACATGGAAATCCATTATTAATGAATTAATGCATAGAGTACAGAAGAGTAATTTGTAAATTGCTTTTAAAATTTAAACATTTTCATATAATGAGACAGATAATTTTTTAAAGCAAATACTTTAAAATTTAAACAACCGAAAAGGAAAAAAAAAAAACAGGATTTCTTTACAGCAGATCATGTCAGGTCACAGGAATTTTCACTCTTTAGTAGACTTTCAAGGATACAGTCGACAAACGATGAAGTGATTAATAAAACTTTAAAATAGTCATAGTACATATGTTTTCTATATTATTAAAGACAGTGTTATTATTTGCAGTGACATAAAATAGACAAAGAAGAAGAATGGTAAAATATCAGGAATTCTGGGGACAGAGGCTGTCATTCAATTATCTCTCTAAGGCCTATGGGATTGTCTTTTCCCTGTTTTGTTGTCGATGTCTCGTCCCTCCAGCTGTTCCTTTACAACTTTGCCTCACTGTAGCACTTTTAGATATTTTTCTGCATGCCTCTCCTAGGGATCAGGAGTCTCAGAACAATCATAATCCCTGGCATAATGTGGGAGTCTCAGAATGAGGATGGAATTGCTGCATACAAATCAGGATGGCTGGTAAGCCTGCACAGCATCCATCTATCACACTGTGCTTCCACAGGGCTGCACCATATATCTCACACTAACCACATTCAAGAGGCTTTGTCAGCTGTCATGTTAGTATTTTGCCTATAGTTTTTAAAATATAAAGGGTGAATATTAGTCTGAATTGCAAAGCTTTTCAAGAAAAGTAGATTGAATGGACTAACTAGAGGTTTAGGCAGCACAACATGATCTATGATTTCTGAAGCAAAGATGATACAGCCAAGTTTCTGTAGTGCTGTACAATTTTCTTCCCCAGTATTTATGAGTGAAAAAGGCTCTTTCTTTTTAGCCAGACAGCTTTTAATGGCAGCATTTTGTGATACTTGAAATGTTTCTGTTGGCCCCTGTTTTGTTCTCTGACTCCTTGAGATCTCCAATAGGGAACTTCTAGAAGGAGAATGAGGAAGCCTTCCATCATGGAAATCTACCAGTTTTTTCGAAGATTGCAGAAGGATGTTGAGGTGAATTAGAACTCATTAGTTTCAGTGCCACCTGCTGGGAAGCAGTCATTTTTATTGCTCTGTTTTTGTTGATTATCAAATAGTTACAAGTATTTCACAAGCCTGTCCTGCTCGTGTCAGATATTATTCCTGCTTGGACAGAAATCTTACTAATCTAAACATTTTTAAGATGCAGTCTTTATGCTTGAAAAAATGTCCTATATCATCTTCAGACCCAAGTGCAATGTTTGCCTATTATTCTGGATTATTGTTTCTCACTGATCCACTCAGTCAAGCAGTTTTATTTTTAGCCGTGTTTGCATGTATTTTTCTTACTTTGATACATGCCATTCTCATAAGATGCCTCCAATGAAGGAAAATAATCCATTATGTATATTTATCCTGCTTAAACCGTGTGTAAAAACCTAATGTACAATTTCTTTTCATGTTTAGCTTGGTTTTTTGTTTCCCCTAAATTTCTTTTATCGACTCTTTTTTCTCTTTTTTTTTTTTTTTCCTTTTTCTTTTTTTTTTTTTTCCCCCTGCAGGTTATAGTTCTTTTAATTTCCCTGTGTGAAGCAGGGCTCTGGCACCTTTTGGAAATCAAAGCATTGAATTAGACATAAGAGGGACATACGTCTTTCCTAATGGTCCCTGAATGCTACAATGTAATTGACTGCTATAATATACTACACCAGAAGGAGGAATAATTTTTGTGTAGATGGTGTCCTGTGGAAGTGCTGCTTTACATTATGGTGAAAACCTACAGACTCTGATGTCAAATGACAAGGGGAAAGTTGATGAAAGACATCAGGATACACCAGGAACCTGGAAAAAAACTGCATGAATTCCTCCTACTGTTCAGAGTCTGAAGCCACATCTGACTTTGGTGTAGAAGGAGTTTCCAAATTACTGTCCCATATCTGCAGTCCTAGGCATTGCATCTCATCCCAGCTGGGAGCTCTGCCAGTCTGGCACAGTGGGGCCCAGTGCATCGGGCAGTTGATCACAAACCAGGCTGCCTCAGAGACTGGACTCACACGACCCTGGCAGCAGTACTAAAGACACAGGTCCGATTAGCCCAAGGAGAACACAGCCCAGCTGTATGGCTTTTAATACCTGCTTTACCCCAAAGCACGTTTTAAAGGGAAGCATAATCAGAAACAATGAAATAGAACAACAAATTGAAGGTTTTCCAACTGCATACGTGCCTCAGTGAGTGCTGCAGCACTATGACAGCAGACATCTGGTGTGGATCTGCTGTCAGCTAGTGATTACTACGCTTTTCATTCTTAGCGACAGAGAGATTCCTCATATCTTTAAATTGAAGCAAATTAAGTCTCAGGTGCGATTGGTACAAATATCATCTTACAAGCGTGCCATCATCATACCACTATTGATTATTTTAATACATCATTCTTTCTAGGGGAAGACCATTCATTTTACTGTTGATCACATCTGAAATCAGCTATTTAGGGGGGAGTGGCTATGCTCATAGAGGTTATTTTTTTTCTGATTAATGAGCTTCTGTATCACAGAAAGATTTATGACATAAGTGAAAACAAGAAGGGAATATTCCTGTAGTAAAGTGACCATATTTATTCCTATTATTCAGGGAAATCTGCATATATTCAAATGCTATTTTTCAAGTAAATCCTTTGACACTCTGTCCATCAACTACTGGCCTTCAGAGTTGCAAATTAACCTTACTTAACCAGAGGAAATTATGGTGGTTTGTTGTACTTGGAATGCTAGTTGAAATATTTATAGTGTTCATGGATTCATACATAAGAATATTTTAAAGTTACATCAGGCATTTCAGAATCTGAAAAATATTTTGTATCATGCTTTTAAAAACAGATAAAAAAACTTTTAAAAAACTTTGCTCACAGTTTTGGGGACAGCAGGCACAATCTTTCCTAGATTCCTCTAGGTGATGAGCACATCAACTGTATGAAGCTTGTGACATAGTAAATTATGCTCATAGACTATCCTAAAGAAAAGAAGATTGCAAAGAGATACTTCCTGAAAATATTATCAATCTGAAATATACTCTTTTCCAAAGCTGCTACCACAATTCCTGAATGTCTATAAGTTACTAGGATTTAACATTCTCTTTGTCCCATTGTACACAGAATCATGTTGTTACAGAATTACACAGCTTTCTAGCATTGCTCTAGTGCTAACAAGATGGAAATACTTCATACTAAAGGGCAGTCTTGTGCCTCCGACACCTGGGGCCAATTACACTGAACAATCACAGCTTACTGAGATTTAAAAAAGGAATCAATGTCACAGAAGGTTTTAAGGGATCAGGGCCTATGCTGATAATTCATTCAGCCTACAAGTGTTTGGCATTTTCTCCTCCACTGGATCTTCTGAATTCAGAAGACCTGAGCTGGCTCTAAATACAATTAAAATGGTCTCAGAAAACGCAAAAAGAACCGTTTGCCCTGGCTTTTCAGAAAAAGAAAGCACTAAAAGTTTCACTTGAATGCCTTTAATATTGGCTTCTGTCAGGATTTCCTATTTGTCAAGAGACCTAACTTTTAGTAACTCAGACAGGAACAACCTGAAATCCTCTTTGAATGCAAGAGAAACCAGCTATCTTTCATCTATCGTCTTCTAAGGGGATTTGCATGCAATACATTTTTTGCTATTAGAAATTATACTTGTCTGATAAGATGTAATACAATCTGAAAAAGGCTGCAACCAGAGCTTACAATAACATCCTCATAATTTTCTAACTCTTTTCCAGTCAGCTTGTTCTGTATATTTTCTCTATACATCAAAGTATATCTTTTGATTATAGATTGTGCCGTTGTTTGAACGTAGGTACCCTAAAAGCCTGACTGACTGTTCTAGAGTCAGCACAGCACACTTAAGAATAAATAAACTTTTAATTAATTTTCAGACACTGTATGCTGCATTTTTCACAATATTTTTGCTGTTTTCTATAAAAACTGCTCTAATTTAGCAGTGCAAACCTCAGTGGGCTATCAAAGATCAGATTCAGGTATGAATAGTGACGCTCATGAGGTTTTGCATTAATCCCTTGGACATGCTAAGGATTCACTTCTGTACTTTTAATATGTGCTTGAAAACACTAGTTAGGTTTGTGACAGAGCAGGTACCTGTTACTTTAGGCTGATTTCTTTTCTTCAGTTGTATGTCCTT
>VYZQ01035733.1:63670-77619 GCA_013400655.1 Mystacornis crossleyi | reverse complement strand
TGCATGTGTGCGTGCGGGCGGAGGGCGGGCAGTGCCGCGGCGTGCCCGCTCTTGCCGCCGCCGCCGCGGGCGGGACTCGCCGGGCGGGGGCTCGGCGGGGAAGGGGCCGGGGCGCGGCGGGAGCCCCATTGGCTCTTCCCGGCAGCACATGTTGCCGGCCCCGCTATAAAGGCGGCCGCGGCCGCGCTGCAGCCCGTCCTTCTGCCTTCACGTTTGTACAGGGACGTCACCAGCTCCAGTGCCGCCGCCATGGCCATCGACGCGTTTTTGGGCAAATGGTGCCTCGTCTCCAGCGAGGGCTTCGAGGAGTACATGAAGGAACTAGGTAAGGAGCCGGCGGCTCCCCGCCCCCGAGAGGGAGGGAGGGATGGATGCCGGGATTCCGCGCCGGGGGTGTGCTGTCGCTGCCGGCCGGCGAGGCTCTGTCCAAGGTCCGCGGAGAACGCGGTCCCCGAGCCGGGCCCGAGGGTGGGATGCAGCCCGGCCGTGAGCCACGGGTGGGCGACGGCTGCGGGGATGATGCCGGGATGCAGCGCCGGGGGCTCCGCTCCCTCTCGGCTCCGGTAAGGGATCGCTGGCCGGCAGCAGACCCTTCCTCCCGGGAGAGCCGCCGCCTCCGGCTCCGCGTCCTAAGGATGTCAGCGACCCTTTTTGCACCGTAATTGCTGTGAGGCAGGTGCCGGCACCAGCAGGCACCTTCGCGCCGCGCAGGGCTGCGCCCTCCCCGCCGCCGCCTCCCTCCGCAGCACCCGGGATTACCAGCCGGTGCCAGCAGCCCGGCTGCGATTAGGCCGGTTCGCTCCTCCCTCACCGGTAATGCCCGGGGCGGGGAGCCGGGGCTGCCCGGCGCGGGGGCTGCTCGGCGCTCGGCGCTGCCCTGGCCTGGAGGGTGGCGGATGCCGCACGGCAGCGCTGTGCCGGGGCCGGGCTGGTTCACGCCGCCCGGGGCGGCCGCACACAGACCTGCTGAGCCGGGGCTGCCTCCCCGTGGAGTCACCTTGGGTGTCTCCTCCCGAGAAAGCCAAACTGGATCAGCTGCCTGTGGGTAACCGGCAGCCGGCTGCCCTGCCGGAGGCTGTTTGCCTGCTTTCTTCTGTGGGTAGTAGCACCCTTATCTCAGGGGGATGGTCCTGGCTTGCTATCCCTGCGTCCAGGTTGCCCTACATTTTGTAACACGAAGTTACCGGATGAAGAACACACCCGAAAGACCAGGAGCCTCATCTGCGAGCTCAGATTTACCACTTTCCTGTGAGCATCCTGGCTGACAGGTGATAAGATACCTGACTCCTGGTCTCTACAGCCCAGGAGCGATTATTTCCTGCAATTTATTCACTGATGAAAGCCATGATATTTTCTCAAGAAGCAGAAGATGTAGCCTTATCTTTAGAGGGAGGAGAAGAAGGAATTTAGGTCTTGTGCTCTTCCTGTAAAATACAAAAGGCATCACTGCATTTACGCTCTGCAGACAGTGGTGGCTGTAATTACATTTTGGGAGGCCTGTTAGTATGTGATAGGTATGATATGAGAAAGCCTTCTGGACTGAACCCTTTGGGACACTTTGGAGGAAATTCAAGAATTTTAAGTTCAGTTTGGTGGAGCCATGGATTAGGATGCCTTGGTGCTTACGTCCAATGGCCAGAGCTAGGCGTGTGCCAAGTTGCAACCTCAAAGTAGAAATTAAGTGCTGCAACTGCAGAGCACCTCCCGTGTGTAGGCAGCAACTGACTTGTTTGGTTTTAGATTGAAATCATAAACCAGTCACTTTTCCTTTTTACATTTACAATTTAGGCAATTACATTTATACCAAGTCATGCTTTAGGAGCCAGTCATTAACTGGATTTCACCCCTGATGGCTACTTGTGAAACTCTCTGCCTTTGATCCTACTGATGCACCATAAATGAGACCATGCAGATTCTGCTCATTCTGTGTAAAAGAACATTTGAGGACAAAGAATTTGGAATTTCACTTCTTGCCATACGGAAGACATGCAGCTCAACTCTGTTTAGTAGGATCCCAGCTGTAGCTAATCCCAGCTGTAGCTGATCAAATAACTCTGATTGCTCTGGCCTGGACAACAGCAACAGTGTGTGTGGAGGTTACTGTGGCAATAATTTCCAGTTCTGATCAGAAAAACTGGGCTGAGGATAACTGTTTTTCCCTCTGTGAACTCAAGTTTAAGGCTCAGTCTTGGAATCTCATTTGAGTCTGGAGAAGCAGTGTCTGGAAAGTACTTCATTTCCCTCTCAAGGACTCAACCCTTACCTGCACATACAAGGGGAGGGCTGTGCTGATACCTGACAACATTTTTTAACCACACCAGCTGACTTGGTGGCACTTTCTGCCCGGTTTGGTTGCATATCAATTCATGGTTGAGATCTGCACTTACCAGTTTGATGGATTCACGTTTGTTGCTTGCTACCCTCTTATTTGTATTTTCATCCTTCAGATCAAAAGGATTGAAGCAAACCCCCCAAAGAGTGCATGCAGGGCTTGAAGCAGGGTGAATCTGAAAATGAAGAGTTTTGAGGACTGCTGTGTCCAGATCATAAATTTTCAGCCATTTGCAAATTGCTCATTTTTCCATTTCTTTTTCTTTTGCATATATGTGTAAGCACTACTTTTTATGATAGTGATTTTCTCATTCACAACTTCATACTTTGTAAACAGGATGTAAAATACGAAATTTAATTAAAAATGGCATGTTTGCAATGGTGTATAAGGTAATGGAAGGGTATTTATTGAGTAAATTGAAATAAAGTGGCTTAATCTGTCAACTAAAAATAATCTGTAGAATTTTTAAGGAGTTCAGAATATGAAGAGAATAATTTTATTTTAGTTTAAGCTTTTGTGTTTGTTTTCCTGTTTGCTGTTTATTTCTGTTTGGAAAAAAATCAGTGCTGAGTTTTGGGATATCTACAAATCCTCTAGAGGGCAAGATAAATTTAACTTTAACTGTCTGTTTAAGGAAACAAAAGAGTAACTCTGCAAATAAGCTTTTTTCCTTCCTCATCTGTGGAAAATTTAAAACATCCTCTTTCTTTGTGGCTCCTGAGCAAGTGTACTTAAGTGCCTAATTAAATGGGAATTAGGTGTTTGAATTCTTGTGTGGCCCTAAGCCTCAGGGTTTAACTGACTTTGTGACACTCTGTGCCTCTCGCCTTGCAGGTGTGGGTATGGCTATGAGAAAAATGGGAAGCATGGCCAAACCAGACGTTTACATTATTAAGGATGGGGACACAGTCACCATAAAAACAGAAAGCACCTTCAAAACTTCACAGTTCAGCTTCAAGCTTGGTGAGAAATTTGAGGAAAATACTTTAGATGGCAGGAAAACTCAGGTCAGTATACTAGACTTTCTGTTGAAAAAATGCAATTCTTTATGTGTTTTACAGAGGGAGATGCATTTTAAAATCAGTTTTGACATCCACATTAACAATGCTTTCTTTGATGAGCAATTGTCTCTGTAAGTCTCATTGAATTTTTTTTTTAACCTGGATTAAGCAAATTCCAAAGAGGGAAAATGCTGAAATCAATAGTCTTGTGTATTTTGCTGTTTTCATTTTGTAGCAGAAGCATTTTTTTAGTAAAACTAACAGACCTCTAAATCCCTGTTAAAGCCAAATGCCACTTCATTCTCAGTCTGTGGAAAAAAATGCCATTGATGTTTAATCAGAGGCAATTCAGCCCTAGGGTTAACCTTTCTGCTCTGTCTCCTATTTGCATAACAAGAGCGCCTGCTTCAGTGTGGGGTGGCATCACAGACAGCAAGGCAACCATGTGAATTATAGTTACTCAACTCCAGTTTTAGAAGGCAAAGGGTTTCTCCTCGCATCGAGTAGGGAGAATATTTATCCCAAAGGAGGCAAAACACAAGGGATACATCTCATTTCCTCGTGTGAGTGCTCTGTTTATCACCCCCCTCCCTCCAGCCACACACGTTGAATTAATCTATTACTGCAAGATCAGATAAATGCTACACAAAAGCTCAAAGCCCATGTAACAAAGAGATGAACAGAGAACATCTTCTGCTCCTGTTAATTGAAATCGTGGATGCTGTCAAAGGTCTGTCTGATGCAGGAATGTGTCAGAGCAGTGAGTGAATGAGCAATCAGTTACCAGTAAGAGGAGGATCAATAAAATGTTTAAGATAATTTCTGGCTCTGTAGTTGTCAATGACAAAATTACTATTGAATGAGATGGGATGGGAATCTTTCATTTGGGATAAGGTGTTGGAAAGCCTCAGTGCTGACCAAATGTCATGGGGAAAATACTGATGGTCAGGTTCTTCTTTCAGACCCTTGTCACCTTAAAAGATGATGGGTCATTGATTCAAGAGCAGGAATGGGATGGCAAGAAGACCACAATAACAAGGAAGCTAGTGGATGGACAATTGGTGGTGGTGAGTTCAGTCCCACTTTCTGGTCCCCAAGTGCTGCTGGTTGGTAGCCTGAAATGTAACTCTAATAGGTGGGGTTTTTTCCCCTGTTAATCTGCACTGAGAGGTAAATTAATAAATCCATCTCTTTATCTTCTAGGAATGTGACATGAATGGTATCAAGTGTGTTAGAGTCTACCAGAAAGCATGAGGACATCTTCATGTTCAGTAGGAACTTGCTGCAAACAACTCAGTTCAGTGGACAGAGCTCCTTTTCACTCCGTATTTTCCTTTTCCCTGTTTTCTAGTATTTCAATGGACTGAGTAGCTGAGTGCAATTCTTTTTAAAAGCCGTGATGTAACTATTATGTAACTATTCTGAACTTAGGCTATTAAATAAAATTGTCGAATATATTAAGTGGAAATGTTGTTACTGTAGTGGAATTTTAAGTGAGGTTTTGTAATACACAGTTTGGTTTTAGGCTTTACTACAATCTGCCTTCAGCACAAGACAAAGAACAGTTAATAGTAAGCTGAATTTTGACCAACATACTTACTTTCTAAGATAGTAAAATCTGAAATTGAAACAACTTCAGAGCCCAAACGTTGAATTTTTTTTTCTAACTTCCATGTTACAAAGTAAATAGAATTGGGAGAGTATAAATATGACATAAGTTTAGTTGGTGTTTAAGTAGAGGAATGGATTTTCGGGGTTAGTTTTGTTTGTTTGTTTTTAACCCCCAGTTTTCTTAATTATACATGTACAAATAAGCCAATGAACACGATAGATCTAAGCAAGCACATACACACCTTTTTGAAAGGAAGCCTTATTTTAGGAAGACTGTTTTCCTAGCAAAACTCTTATTCCGTGTCTAGTAACATTCTAAAAATTCTTAACCAAAATTTACTGAAATACTGCCTAAAACGTAAAGCCTCATTTTATTTGTTTTTTGAAAACTTGTTTGAAACACCTAGCAATGGAGTTTATATGCTCTGAAGTGCCATAATAAATAATCAGAAATATCAGTGTCTTGACTATTACTTTTACACTGGTTGGGAAACAGAGCCTATAATGTTACTATTCTTCCAAAGAGATGTCAGATCAGACAAAAATTAAAAAGGTTTAGGTGAATTTCTGGGATACCAGACAAGCATGTCCTAAAAGTGAAACCATTTGGTGACAGGAAGTTTTCCATGAATTCAGGAGCCTGGGGGATCATGTAATTGCACAGTTCCTGTTTGCTGCATCTATAACTGCAGAATCAATTGCTATTTCCGATATTTTAGTGCACATATCGTATTACTGAGCTTCCCCAAACTGAAAAATCTGTTATTGTGTGTTCATTCTGCTAACCATGGAAAGTGATTTTTCCCATAATTTTTGACCATTTACCCTTTTCAGAATTTTATGACTACTTATGAGTCATCCCCTTTACCTCTGTCCTCTGAAAGCATTTCTTGCTGGAGAATATTTCTTGCAATTTCTTTCCATGGCTCCTCTTTGAGTTGTCATTTCTCACATTATTTCCTAGCAGTATTTCACCTCATTTTAATATGAACCCTGAAGATATAGGGTGTATTCTTATACAGACATTAGAAATAGAAGGAATCTACCCATAGAAGTAATATGGACAACAAACTGGTCTGATGAGGGACCTACACAGTGTCAGATCAGAAATACACTAAACAGCATCAGTAGAATGGGTGCAGCAGTCCATGGTGGAGGCACGATATGAAAATCCTGCCTCCCTTCCTCAAGAGACAGTGTTACTGCCTTCAGCTGGGCATTATGCCTTCCTTGGGGTCACTGGTCTATCACTTACCCCTGCTTGTTTACTCTTCTGATCCTGGCTAGTGTTAACTGTTTGTCTTTCATTGGAATGGAAAAACAGTCCAATTGCTTTTATAGGACATCCGTTTTGATTACAATGAGATCACTTCTTGTAAAACAAAAGGCAGAAGAGTATCTTTTCAGAGTGATTTCCTTTGGAAACAAGGCTTATAAAATCTGTGTATCTGTGCTCTCCAAATTCAGCCACAGGTGAAGTAGAGGCTAGAGGTCCTCAAGATAACTATTCTTCCACAAATGTCATGAAAATAGGTGGCCTGATGAAGGAGATGGACCATTAAAGTATCTTGAGGATGGAAAGGCTGCAGATGGAAGTGACATTTTGACATTAAATGGAAGAAAAATATAATAAGGTCTCTTGGCACACATAAGAAGTTATCTTAAGCACAGGAGCTGACCAACGGTAAGAGGCAGATCGAGAGGAAACTGGAATTCTTTAGAGCTAATTCTCCAGAACTACTTAGGCTCACATATTTATTTGCTTTATTTTGATGTTAGGCTCAGCTGCTGGTAACTTCAATGTAAGTGTGCTGTGAGCCAGAACTACCATATATACAACCTGTTTGTGTTAGATTAGACCATACACTTAAAATGGCAATTGTTTTATAGTACTGCAAGCCAAGATTTATAATGCTCAAGACTTGAAAATATATTTAGTTTCCGGTTTCCTCCTATTATTTATTATACAAGAAAAAAGCTTCACTCCTCGTGAGCGTATATGCACAATATTCTCATCAGTGCAAAATAACCAATTGTCCTGACATTTGAATTACTGTAGTTCACTGCATCACATAAGATGGCAGAAAATAAGACTTCCAGGTACAACTGAAAAAGTTGTTGTTGTGTATTATCCAGCCAGGACTGCTTCATAATGCTAAAGAAATAAATAAAGAGACAAGTTTTGTTGTGACATTCTAGTGCACGTTTTGCGAAATACTTTGGAGGGATGAAGGAATCATGTTCAGCAAATTAAGCTGAAAGTAGAACTTGCTCAAAGAGAAGCAGTTTCCATGTCCAACACATGTTCATTTAAGGTCACGAGCAGTTTCCAATTAATATCTTTAAAACTCACTGTCTTCTCAATTTGGTGTAGTTCTGCTGTTTTCATGGAAGAGGTTGCTGTTTGTGTGTTTGTTTGTTGGTGAGTGGGTGGGTAGGTGGAGGTTTTTTGGTAGTGAAATGAGATAAAAGAGTAGAAAATAAAGTTGTTTAGTAATTTAGATCTGATAATCCACCACATTAGGGAAGTCTCTTGTTTGAGCTTTCCAGGAACACTAATGAAATGGCACTATGCTTTGTGGAGAGTGTACTGGCTCTGTATAATGCTCAGACTATCAAGGATTTTCCTGTTATGGTTTGGTTTTATGATTTATTTCAAAATTGTTATCCTACTCTGCCTGCAATCTCTGCAATTAATACCGGCTTTTCCTCTTCCTCTCCCCTTCCTACCTCACACATGCCCTTCAGATCAAAGTTTTTTAAAAAACAAAGTCAATGGTAGGAAAAATCTCAGTTTTCTGAGGTTATGGTCTCACTGTTAGCTGTCAGCTGTCCAGAAAAAAAGAAGTGCTTATTTCTTCAGGTGTGAAGATCAAGTGTAGGAAGACAGCTGTGTTCTGCTGTTGGCCACTTGGACTATATTAACTGAGACTCAAACATCTGAAAAGCAAATTAATCATTGAATAAGTACTCTTCTTTTTTTTTTCCCCCAAGTTAAGACTTAAAAATCTAGTATTGTATAAACCACATTATCTACTTCTACATAATATTATGTCCTATGAATTCTGTTGCTTCATAAAGCAGTCCATTTAAAGTAACTCTTATTAAAGTCGGATGCTGAAAATAAGTGCCCTGTAAACATTTCTCAGGGTCCTAAGAGACCTGGGTCCCTGCCCAGAAGCCCCATTTCAGCTCAGCCTGGAGTGTCAGTCTGCCTGAGATGGTTATCAGAGGGTCAGACATCTTCAGATTTTACACAAAAATTCATGCTTAAAACTATTTTCTATGAAGGAACTGCCATATTGTTTATATTCTACATAAAATGATTTAATAAAAATAGAACCAGTCATGCAGACCAGTTCCACTCAGACCTTTGCTGGTGACTCCTTCCCTGCCTGAGTATGTGCTGACACAATGACTGGATTAGAAACCTTTGCACTATGTTGATTATTTGTGATCACAGGGAAAAAATTCCAGCGTGAGAGTGGGTGGGAGCAAGTTAACATATATTAATTATTCTTTGATGCTTAATTTCAGTCCCATTGTTCAGCCCTGAGAGGATTTAGCACTATTTTCATAGGTTTTGGAGAAAATCCAGCATCTGTGTAAACACATTTTTGTCCCATGGTTCTTTCAGCTTTGGCTTTTCAGCCCTTGTACATCAAATTAAGTTTTTGTTGACACTTCCCAGAACAGTTTTACTTCATACTATTATTTCAGAGGAAAAGGAAACACTATGAGAGACCCTGCTCCCAGGAGTGAATTTGGCTTCCTTTCCAGCAAAAATGTTTTCAAAATCAAATCCCTCTACCAGGTGGTCTTCATTATATTCTGAAGATAATTACACGTGAAGCTTATTATAGTTTCAGAAGAAATGTAAAGTTTCAGCAACACATGCAACCTAGAACCAGTTTCAGACAATGTCCTACAAAAATCTGCTAAATCCCAAATAGTATTGTTGACACTTTAAAATAAATAATATGATTGTCATTAATTACAGATGTGCACTCTGAAATTAAGTGTCAGAAGACAAACAACCCAGTCTGAGGACCATGCATACCACTTATCTAGGACTGGACTTTTGCTTCCCTACGCAGAGCATCTGGTTCCCTTGGGGATTCCTGCTGCAAATCATTGAATTTACCTTCAGAAAAGGCATTAGTTAGCTAAGGGTGAGCTCAGCTCATTGTGCAGTGCAAGTGTCCAACAGAAAATTGAGGTGCTGAGTGCAGTTTTAAAGCTGGGATGGCAGTGAGTTGCTGCTGCGTACCCCAGGGGCATTCTTGCTCTGTGGCTTGAATGTCTGTGGCTTGGTCTTCTGGGGCCATGTGATATAGTCCTGTGTGGTGATCAGCAAATTCAAAAGCATAAAGAATAGGATAGCCTGGACAGCTTGACCTCAAGGGAAACCTTGAACTGAGATCAGAGAGTCCATGACAGGGAGTTTCTGGAAACTCCTAGAATACAAAGGCCCTCAGGTACGTGGAAAGTTGAGCTGAAGGCAACTCAGACCGACTTCTCACTCTAGAAATTATGGCCAGCCCTTGTGATGGCTTTGCAATTTAATTCTGTAAGTTGCAGTAGAGTGTACCAGTAGGAACTACTCCTACTTTATTGCGTAGTGTAATTAGGCAAAATATCATTAATACTATGTCTTAAACTGTGTAAAGCAGTATCTGATACTGGAATTTGCTCTCAGTGCTTTCTGTTGTCTCACCTCATTCTCCTAAAACACCTTGCTTTGTAAAGGTTTCACTGCATACAAATAAAGTTCAGAAAATGAGACGATTCTATTCTTTCACGTTTCTATTTTTCTATTGGTGAGATGCAGAATGAAAATGCAAGATGCATTTCTCTGCTGGGGGTATTGTTTGAATACATTGTTTGAATATTGTTTGATGTATTCTTGTTGCTCACTTCATGGAATATGGTCTTTCTGTAAAGGATAGCTTAACTGTTGGCTGCTTCTCTGAAACTGTTGGCTGCTTTTCTCCTGTGCCAGAGGAAAGGAAGCCAATTGAATAGAACAGAAATCACAGATGCCTCAGCGCCTTAACATCCTCACTTCTCTTTCCTCTTGTTAGCACAACACAGTCCATGCTTATCTGAGCCTGAACATTATCCCTCCATATGCTAACTTTCTTCATAAAGATTATTCCTTTTTTCCANTGAGACGATTCTATTCTTTCACGTTTCTATTTTTCTATTGGTGAGATGCAGAATGAAAATGCAAGATGCATTTCTCTGCTGGGGGTATTGTTTGAATACATTGTTTGAATATTGTTTGATGTATTCTTGTTGCTCACTTCATGGAATATGGTCTTTCTGTAAAGGATAGCTTAACTGTTGGCTGCTTCTCTGAAACTGTTGGCTGCTTTTCTCCTGTGCCAGAGGAAAGGAAGCCAATTGAATAGAACAGAAATCACAGATGCCTCAGCGCCTTAACATCCTCACTTCTCTTTCCTCTTGTTAGCACAACACAGTCCATGCTTATCTGAGCCTGAACATTATCCCTCCATATGCTAACTTTCTTCATAAAGATTATTCCTTTTTTCCATTTTTTTTAGGATTATCAGGTCTCTTGGATTCAGATTCTGAACATCCAGCTGTTGTGGTAAACTGGAACAGGGATTAAGAAAGATAAGAATTAATACGTATGTCTTGTCCAGTCTCTCCCTTTTTGTTTTTTTTTTAAGCTTGTTTTCTTCACTCAGTTTTTCAGCACCAGGAGAATGACGAAAATCAAGTGCACAACTTCCCACTCCAACTACATGCAATGTTATCCATGGCAGCCATCTTGAAAGTCTGATTTTAAAGTAGTCAATGTCTAAGCAATATTAGCCAAAGATTTAATTGTTTCCACATGCTCTTTGTTCTTACGCTTGTGCTGAAATGGTCTTAAGCAGAATTTTTTTCAGTATTTAATCAGTATAGTCCTGACCTAAGAAAGTAGATAGATATGTGTTTATCCAAAAAGCAAATCTGCTGAATTAATTTTTTTAAACAGTGATAGTGTTACTAATTTCTGAATGTAATTTGTGATAATCAAATGAAGTAAACAACTTAATCTGAAAAGATCTGTTTCCTTTATTAATCTGTCAGCTAAAGCTTCACAGACCTGGAAAAATGTCATCGTATCTGGATGGACTGGAACTCAAGTTTCAAGTTGGAATGCATAAATTTATAGCTTAATTTTTCATTTCTGCCTTGTTATTATCTTAATTTACAGAGTTCTGAGATTTTCCCTCATGTTCTAGATATGCTCCCAGTTAGTTATATCTGACAAATACACATTACTTTGGGAAGATACTCAATTATATACTTACCCTGTGATCAATGTTTAAGACACAGTCATAGGTCTGCAGAGGAGAAGGAAGGAACAATTCAAATTAAATATACATTGATGTAATATGACCGAAATAATAAGTCTGTGAAGAAAGGTTTTGCCAGAGATTTTTCTGTTACAGAAAACACAAATCTGAAAAATAATCTGTCCTTGGAAAATAAAGTGTACCAAACTTTTAGGAATGTTTGAAATATCTTAGATAAAACTGTGAAAATTCAGGTAATCAGCCATAGCTCTAATTCACGTAGATAGTGACTTATTTAGGAGTGGGTAGATATCCCTCCTTGTGATTAAAAACACTGTCTGTGTGAGAGGTTGTCCAGACATCTACTGGAATTTCCCTTTCCCCCAGCTGATAATGCTTTGGGTCAGCAGTGTTTTTGTTCCACTGTAATTGACTATTTTCTTAGACATAAAATCTTTTTTTTTCTCTATTTAGTGAGATTTCTCTGGTCATTTTGTACTCATGTCCTTAAATTTCAGGAGATGCTTTGCACTTTTCCATAATTTCTTCTATAGATTTTACTAGAGAGTTAGCTTCTGCTTTGAGGTGGAATCATACTGAATTGGATTTCTGAGCTGGATTCCTGCTACAATCAAGAGCTAAGTGCATTTATTGTAGAGGCACTGAGAGCATCTGTGAAGCAACAGCCTTCAATATCAAGGGAAAGCCTTGCATTACTACAGTAGGACTGGATTAGTAACTGAAAACTAATATTAGACATCAAGAATGAATAATTAATTTTAAGAAACATTACTGACTCTTTAAATTATAAAAATTTCCTTCTTGATGTTTGTAATACTTATGACGGGAATAGAATCCATTGGGAACTCAATTTGAGTGGAACATAAAATTTGATAGATTCTATCAAAGCCAAGTATTAGGCTATTGATGAGCCTAATACTTACAGCAGAAAGGAGAGATCACTGTTGCTGGTATGGTTTTATTATGCTCTCACTGTCTTATTCAATTCATGTGGAATTGAGTAGAAAACGAAACGTATTTTATTCTCTTGGTGTTATTCTTATTTAATTACCTTATTATAGAGAAAATATTTCCCTTTCTTGTCTCAATAGTATCCACAGATTTTAGTAGGAAGAATATGCAGTTGCATCAGAATATTCAGTTAACATTTCACTGTTAACTTTGACCTATTTTTTTTCTTTAATTTAATGTTTCTTGGAACATCTTTTGAAGAGAGCACCAATAAAATATGTTGTAGAATATCATGCCTGTACAGTTACTTCACATCACAGAAAAGAAGGTTGTAATTAATTTCTGACTACCTTATACAATGAGCTGTTAGTCCTTGCAAGTCTTGAAATTAACATAATAAAATGTCAGTTATTTAATAAGCAGAGCAACTTTCTTTGCATGTTAAGTTGCATGTAGATACATCAAGGAGAAAAAGGAAAACATGCTATGTTATTGCTGTGAATCCAATGGATTTGGAAAAGCCAGATTCATTTAGTGTATAGGTCTCATTACCAGCAAAATTATGGATTATGCTATATGAGATATCTCTTATGACTCCAGTTGCTCTTTGAAAGATACACTTGGATGTAATTTGATGTAATTTCAGATGTTATTTGAGAATAATAGGTTGCATGAATAAAAGCGTGATTTCATTAACACAATTACCCTTAATGCTGAAGCAAAGAAGAACCAGTTCAAGTTTTCTCAAGTGATGTGCACTTCAGAGGTGCATTTTACAGGCACACTTGTTGTAGGGCAGAGCAGCATAACTTCTACTCTTATAACTTTGCCTTTCTATCAAATGAAACCATGCTTCTCAAGAAGTCTGGTATGCCTTAGAAGTTACTGGCTTTTCTAATGACCAGTGTCTGATTTGGCCAGCCATACAGTTCTCCTTCAGATGCAGACCCCGAAGAACTCACTGACCCCCACAAGTAAAATAACATGTACTGTTCAAAGGTTTTATTTATGCAAAAGGAAACAACTGTGAAGAACTGGTAAGAAACCATGGCTTATCTTCTGCCCCCTTTTTATCCTTTGGTGAGGCTAGGTCTAGCATTTTACATAGTGAAAGGTCTCTTCAGAAGGTAAGTTTGAACATTTTACTGATTTTGCTTGTCTTTATATTAGGAAATTTAAAAGGCTTTTGCTTATTTCTGTTCTGTGACAAGATGGATTTAGTGAAATTAATTCAACTTTCCTTTTTGGGGGGTTCTTTAGTAGTTAATATTCCCACTTTGGTAAAAGAAGATTTTCCAAAGGATTCTTTATGAGTATTTAATGTTCTACAGCTGTATAGTAGATTTATTCTAAATACTGAAAGAAGTTTAAAGCTGAAAGGACTCAGATGCTAAGCTCAAGAGTAACTGGGCAAATGAAGTTTTATTCTACTGAAGCCAAATACGTAATTTTGTCTTTTTATGGGATGACTCTGAAGTAACCAGTCTCATAGTTTCTTGTATGCTTTGCAATAGTTTGCTCTTATGTCTCCCCTGCCTTTCTTTTTCTTTTTCTTTCTTTCTTTCTTTCTTTTTCTTTCTTTCTTTCTTTCTTTCTTTTTCTTTCTTTCTTTCTTTCTTTCTTTCTTTCTTTCTTTCTTTCTTTCTTTCTTTCTTTCTTTCTTTCTTTCTTTCTTTCTTTCTTTCTTTCTTTCTTTCTTTCTTTCTTTCTTTCTTTCTTTCC
>VYZQ01035733.1:38176-62997 GCA_013400655.1 Mystacornis crossleyi | reverse complement strand
GCCGCGCTGAGGGGTCGAGGAGGAGGGCCTGACCCAGACCCGGGCCTGGGCCTCGGGGCCCCCCATCCTCGACCACCCCTCGGGCCTTAGGTCCAGAAGACACAGAGAAAATTCCCACCCTGCCTGGTTTTTTTATATGCAACATCACAAAAGCAGTTGGCTCAGAAACTTGTCAATCACGCAAGTTCAACTTCCCTTCCCTTCCCTTCCCTTCGAGATTGCAAGGGAGAACACTGTTCTTCATTACTATCCCACTCATATCTCAAAGTGTATTATAGAAAAAATAATGAAAAGCAGAGAAGGAAGGATCTTTCACTGATCATTTAACTCCTTCTTCTACCCCAGAGCTGAATCAATGATGTCTATGTTGTCCCTGAGAAGTAACAGTCAAGCTATTATTAAAACATTTCACAAATGGAGGTCCCATATTCTTCCTTAGTAATACTATTCAAACATTACTAAGGAAAATGATGAGACCCCTTGTTGCAAAGTTTGACCTGTCCTCTATTTCATAAGTTGATGTGGGTGCCAACATCCTGATTAAGGTCTTTTTCTTCTTACCATTCTTCACAATTAGACAAATCCTTTCTTGGCAACTCCCTCTCAAGATTTTTTGCTACATGGTTTTGCTTCTGTTTTTCTTACAGGCTCTGCCTGTGCATGCAGGACAACTCTGTCTGGTGTTCTGCTATTTGCATTGGTGATAACGAACAGGGATTGATAAGGTCCTACTGTCAAACTGATTGTTTCTCCAGGTTCTGTTTACTCTGGGTTTACGTAATGCAGAGTCCATTCAGATTGGGAGGTACCACAGCAGCCTGCTGAGGCTGCCCTTGTCACTGGTGGTGCTGTGCCTGGCACAATGACCCTGCTTCTCTGCTGACCCAGTGGGTCATAATTTCTTGGCTTCCCTGCAAGCCTCAGGATTCATGTGGGAAAATGGGAGTATGGTGCTGAGTAGAATGAATCATTTCAGTTTCCATTTTTAACTGCAGTTATGCTGTTTAGGTTGGGATGAAGAAACAGATGGTCCTTTAGATAATCCTGAAGAGTTTCACTTTCACCATCTGATGTATTACTTTTTCCATATGAGAAGAATGTGCTTCTATCTTTGATGGCATAAAGCTTACACCTTGATTACGGGCGAGATCAGTTTTCTTCCTGCCTTTACAACAGCACTCTAGGAAAATACATTTATTTCTCTTAGGGCAATCTACACAGGGGCACCTAACAAAGTTCCCTTAGACAAGCACCTACAACTAAGCAGTCCAAGAAAAATGATCATTTGCAAAGTCTGAGAACAGTCTGGGGAGTGACGTAGGATCTTTTGTTCACGTACTTCTAGACATTTAAATAATGCAGTGATGGTGGTTTCCTTTAGAGACAAACCTACCAATAGCAACTGACAGGAATTATAACAACTGTGGCACACTGTGGAGTCAGACTCATCTCACCAAACCTCAACTGGAGGACCAAGCTGAGGAGCTCCTGCCATGGCAGTGATGAAGGGCAGACATGACCTGGAAATGCCACGTGGCAGTCTGAGGAACAAACTGCCAAGCCCACTGCAAACACACTTTGTTGTCCTCCAGAGACATACATGGTACACTCTAGTACTAGAAGCCATGATACAGCAGGAGGTACATACCCCTCACCCCACAAACCTCACAGAAATCATACCATGTGATCCAATTCATGAGTCACACTAAGTATGTTCAAGCTGTGCATATGTATATGGCTGGAACTGCATGCTTACAAGCTGTGTTTTAGTAGATCTGTTGTCTAGCTGTGCAAAAATTGTTTCGTTATGAAGTCAATTGTTTTGAGGTTTTGTTATCCCCATTAAAGAGCTTTAGGTGGGTATTTTGTGTCAACAGACAGCAGCACAGAAATAGGCACTGGTATTAATTAACTGTGAATACCTGTCTCTGAGGAGTTTTGTGTTACGTTGGACTCCAATGTTTTGATTTCTTTTAGAGACTTCTAAAAGCCACTGGATGTTGTTGTCTCTACCATCAAAGCAGTTTTCTTCTAGGAGTCTCCAGCGTGGGAGGTTCTTGAGATTTTGTCCACTTGGGTCAGTAGCTGAGGTAGCTGATGAAGAGCTTAGCCCTGCAACAGCAAGCAGGTTGTGCCTCTCTAAGTGCCAGCTCCCAGTCACCAGCACAGTTTAAGTTCTGCTGTCCCTGCATCCGACCATGACTCCTAGTTGACTTTTGTGCATCAGGTGGATGGGTGCTCTTGATCTGGTCTCACTGTGAAGCTCATAAATTCACAGGATTTTGTTAAGGTATTGACACAGACTTCTTCACAGAGCAGTTCAGTCCATCTAAGTTTTGAGTCCATGAACATTTTTCTGTTGAATATACAGAACATCTTGCATGATGGAACGCTGCTAAGTGTCACATTTAAAGGAGGACTTTGTAAACAGACAGAAATGAACTGGCTACAACATTTTCCTTGGTTTTCTTCACACTGTAGAAGAATCAACAGTTTTGTTCTACCCCCACTGTTGTTCTTTTGATTCCAGGTTGACGCCATCACCCACAGCTCCTGTGCTCAGCTCCTGTTTCACAAAGAGGACTTGGGTTATTGCCTGACCACCTTACCCAAACACCTATAATTGCCCACCTCAGAAGTGTTTCATACAGCTGAATTTTTCCATTGTTTACATGATGGGTTCAAAAGGGTGGTTGCCTCAGACAGGTGTGCCTCATCCTCAGGAAGAGAATTTGTTTAGCTGGGTGTTTTCTCAGATTACTGTAATAACTCTCCTCCAGTAGGGATATTGAATCCCTTCCTCTCTTGCCTGACCCACCCCCTACTTCCTCTTCCTCTAGAATATTTGCGTTTTTCTACCAGGGCCACTAGGTGTCACAAGTAGTCACAACTAAATTATAAAATCCTCTAAAATATTATTCCAGACATCTTGACATTTCCCTAATCAAGGGGTCCAAGAATTTTGGTATAGACCTGATGTGTACGTGGGAGCTGCTGGATGCAACAAAAAAGTCAGATGCTTCAAGCTGGTGCTTACAGAGCATGTTGTTTCATAGCAAACAATTTAGCATTCAAGGGAGCTGTACCTGTTGTTGAATGGCCTTAATTCGGCTAACCAGAGAAAACTTAAAAATTGGATATGATCTGAAAGACCAGCAGACTGTGTCTAACACAAGGAAATATGCTGGTGAAAGGGTGTGTAGAAGTAGAATACAGAAGGAGCTCCACCCTGAAAAAAGCTCATAGTTAAAAGAAACAGAACAATCCTTTGGTTATATTTAGATGATTTTCAAACTAAAACTGAATTTTACATGCCAATAATGAGACATAGCTTTCTTCCCCATCTACTTTCCAGCCTGTCTGTTTATAAACTAACCAATCGTTCTTGCCTAGCAATATGAATTTTACACTAGCTGGGAGGATATATTTTCATCTTCCCAGTGGGGACCACAATACACCACTAGTTGACTCTGTGGGACCCCAAGACACTGATCTTTTCTGAAGAGGATACTTCAGTTGTTTCAAATGTCACAAAGCCTTAGCCCTGTAAACCCACATTTAATTAAATTAAATTTATTTATTGATTTAAATTATAGGCAGGTATTTTCACTTCAGAGTGTACTTTTCTACGTAAAAACAAGCCTCCAGCACTCCCCCAGCATGCAGTACATCCAACTACACATGCCTTACCTGTCCTTTTGCTGCTTTTGGAGACATGGCTCAGTACACCATTACACTGTGCACTGAACAAGCAGCTCAAGAGAATACTTTCTATGTAAATTGAAGGAAACCCAAATCTTTCCATCTAGGGCCTCAATTCAGCTGAGTCCACAGGTGTTTGCAGCTTCCCAGTGACACCTGCTTACATCAGTTAGGTCTGAGCTGCAGCAAGGCACGGGAGTGAAAGGAGGTGAGCACAGGTGATGAGAACTACTTGGCACAAGGAGTATGCACGGATATTAGTCTAATGACAGTCCTACTGCTGGCATTATAAACTACAAGATCACCCTATATCTTGCAGCAGGATTCTGAAGGCACTGCAGTGGGGACTGGATGGCCTGTGTTCCTTACCTCTCCAATTCCTGTAAGACCCTTTCCATCCATTTCAAAAATTCTCTGTAAAGTGCATGCGAATGGCTCTGTATCCTGTTATCTGCCACATCACTGGACTAATTCATTCTAGCATTTTTAACTGGTTAGATAGCCTAAAGAGAGATGTGTGGGAAACAGGTTTGAGGAAAGGTTTTAATGCTTCCACGGATCTGTTCTGAGCATATTCAGAAATACATCTTTCCTCCTTTTTCCATATTTTAAAAAATATTTTCATCAAATTTAGAACAGTTTTATACACAGTAATTGAAAATATTACATGCAGTTAGAGGCTTGGTCAAATGTAGTATTACTGTATGACATCCAAAGAGACAGACAGTATTATAAATCTGGACTAGCCTATTATACTGTCATTTTAAGCTGGCACGATGAGAGCATAATGGCTTTGGGCTGTACCAGATGGTGAATTTAGGCACTGAAAAGTACTCTACAGCTCCTGGAATAGAATGCGTCACCCTGAAAGAAGAAAAGACCATTTACTCCTTTTCTAAAATAGTATTTCAAAAATAAAGATTGACATCATCATGTAGCTGTGAGTTATTTCTACTAAAGCTACATAATGCTTACTAGTCATGCTGTACAGTTCACTATCAGTCAAATTAATCATTCATTCAAGACAGCTAATTTGGTTCTAAATGCGCTATTTAGAATGAATGCTGAATATTACTAACTGTTATTAAGTAGCCACCTGCTGCACCTCTATGACATTATGTTTGGTATATTGCTGCAATAATCTAAACTGTGCTTAAAGGCAGAGTTCAGTTTCAGATAATATTTTGTTAATAACCTACCATGTAAACAAATACAATCAATTATGGCAGGAGTTGATTGCAGTGTTGAATCATTTTCTTACAACACTTAAATAAGTAATCAGATAGATTCAGAAAGATTTTGAACTTTACTTGTATTTAAATGAAGGTGTGTCCTGAACCATAATAGATGCAACGACAAAGATAAGATTAGGGAGGTGCCAGTTTTCTGTTGGTTTTATATAGGTTTTAAGGTACCTTTGTAACAAGGACAGACTTTTGTAGCCCAGCCTTCTGTGAAGAACAGGCATTTCCCAGGCAGAAATCTATCTGTCCATCCCCACTTATGGGGTCTGGCCTTTTTAGGGATGTTTCCTCTATTTGCCAGAACAATAATTGAAAAAAAGAAGAATGTTACATTTTGCTACCACTGGGGTGTGCCACTTAAAAGGATTATGATTTCTGCCCAGTAATTCCTTCTCCTGTGGCTTTATGCTGGACCTGCGCCCTTTCCATTCACATAGAACTTTTTGTATGGGAAAATCAAACCACTTGGCAAAATGCTGAAATTAGTCGTCACTCTCTTCTTCTAAGAGAGAGAAAATAAAGAATGAAGAGGTACCAGTTCTTGGCCAGCGCCACACAAACACAGCAGTCAAAGACTAGAGGAAAGAGTCCGTGTGCCTACTGGAAAGTTTCATCACACCTGAAGTTTGCCATTTGGATAGTCTTCTGCTTTTAGCTAAGTAATTAATCTCTTCGTCTTACCAGCAGGAAATCTCCGACATTTGCAGAGACAAGTTCATCCTACCTCCCTTGCACACCTATTTTGTAAGAGGATATTCCTCCAATAGCATATCTCTTTCTTCCTCCATTGGTGAGATTACGCTGGACAAGAACCTATCTGAGATACCCAAGTTTTAGAGGATGACTTTTAAAAATCAGTTGAATCCCACAGCTAGTGCACTTCATAAACCACTGAAGCATGTTTAGACTGGAGAAGAGAAGGCTTAGGGAGCACCTAAGTGCACCCTTAAAATATTTTTGAGGAGATTACCTAGAAAAGGGAGTCAATCTCTGGACTAACTTGCATGGTGGGATAATGAAATGCAATTATCATAATCTGAAATACAGCAGTGTCTGACTGGCTCAAAAGAAAAATGTTTCCCCTCTGAGAACAGCCATGCAGTGTAGGAAATTGCTCAGAGAACTCTAGGATCTCTGAGCCAGGAGATTTTGATATCAAGATGGGGCATGGCCCTCAGCTGCCTGGTGTGAAGACAGAGCTGCTCCTGTTTTGAGCAGGGAATTGAATGGCGAACTCCCAGAGTCTTTTCAGGCCTAAGTGATTAATGAGGCTGTGTTGTCTTCTGTGCTGAAACATCACGCGAGAGATATTATGCCCACATATCAGACTGCGAAGGGAATGCAGGCTCTAGACAATATTTAACACACAGGCTTGTATCAGATGTTGATAAGACAGCAGGGTCAAATTTAGGTTCAGCTGGCACCTCCAGTAACAGAGTTTTTGGAAGCATGTCTGTTCTTATGAGAACTTGACATGGCACAGGTGTGGTTGCTCTTGCCTTGGTGGGTGGGGAAAATGTAAGAAGTGGAATCTGTTTTGGAACATGAGTGAGACTGAAATTAAAAAAATAGCACAGAAAAAAGATAGTATTCATGAGTACATGGAAACATAGCTAAAAGAGACTCAAAGAATGGCTGATTGATGGGTGTATAGATTAACTTAATGGACTACACTTTATTAGCTTTAAAATGAAATATTTCCTCGAAAGATAGTTGTTAAGCGAGATTTTTTGTTAAAAATTTGATTTGGAAAAAAGTAAACCAATATTTGCAATCATGAATGAAAATTAAATTATATAGTATGTGGAAAACTAAAAGATGTTTTAGTGACAGAGGCCAGTCAGGGAAATGTCGCACAGGCACATGCTTGAGTCTGCTGGAAATGGGTGGTGCAAACTGGTATAAAGAGAATATAAATGATAGGTCACTTAAATTCTGTGCAATTTGAGAAATATTTAATCTGTGCCCTAAATTCTGCAGAGTTACATTCTGAGCACTCTTGGCTTTTGTCTTGGGGAATGATGCAGTGTGAAGTTTGTACACGGATTTCCCACTGGCTTTTAGAGCAGTCTCACACAATGAAAAAGAGCCAAGTCAAGGTTAGATTTTGATTTCTCAATGCATTGCTAGCATATTTCCTATTGCAAGTAAATTGCACAAAAATGGCTATAAATAGAACAACTCAGCATACAGACAAATGAGCAAGTGCTTTTAACTATTGAGGGTCACCAAATTATGTCCTTTTGCTGAGAAATAAATAAAAGAGAAGATCAGGCTGATGCCATTGTTAGCACTTCAGAGGAAATGATACCTCAATAATCAAAACATAATGGGGCTATTACAATTCTTACAGACTTCAAAGCATTTTCATCCAGTGGAATGAAAGAAGCTACTTAGCCTCTATTTAGAGCTTATTTTGCTATCTTCTGTGCTTTTTGCAAGGTAATGGAAGTTCCTCCTCCAGTCTCTACCCACTGCTCCTGTGATGCCATGGCTCTCTGTTTTCAGGTCAGGCAAATAACTAAAGTTAATTACATCCTTCTTGCATGGGAGTAACCATATTAAGTTGTTGATGTTTCATTTTCCTATTTTGAAACCAAAAGACCTCTGCAATCCATGGAATGCATAGGCAAGCTACAAAAGTAAGACGTGCAGCAGTATATGTGATCAGAAGTCCTGAATACACTGTTGGAATAGCACCAATATTGTTAAATGCAAGGTTCTCGGTTCAGCTGCAAAACAATTGCAATTCAAATGCAAAACTGTCATGTTCTAAATATCTAAGGCTTTTATACCCGTGTCAGAGTTTCGTAAAAGCAGTGGATGCCTGTCTGGAGGTGATTTAGTCAGCCGTGCTGCTTGAAGCAGGACTGCCACGGTCAAGTGGTACTCTATTACCAGTGTAAAGTCAGCCATAGCTTTGTTTTAGCTGGATCTTGAAAAGTCCAAGGTGGTGACTCGATTTGAATACACTCAGACTGATTTTTTGTTATGCTGGGCAGTAGGTAGAATGCTGTATAAAAAACATCTTCAGTTGCACTGGCTCGGTAGGGGCCAAACCCAGAAGCAAGAGCTTCTCACTATTTCCTCCAGAGGACATTTACCCAAAGAGGAGTGGAGGTTTGGTAGTTAGTGATAATTAATGTGAAATTGATATGCCTCTAGGGATTGTCAAGTATAATCTGTCCAATTTTCTTCTACGCAAAATAAAACTCAAGGGTATTTTGTAGTCAAGGTCTGTGCAAGAGGTGCAACTCTCCCCGGGTAACCTGCTTATTGCAGCTATTGCTCTCTGGTAAATACTGCTAAAGGCTCTTTCCCCACTGGAGAACAGTATAAATAAATGATTATCACCATCCCCAAAGCTGTACTAATTGCCATTAAGTGGGCTCAGAAGGAAACAGCTTACTATTATCATCCAGACAGCCCACTAGAATCTATGCAGTTTCCAGTTTCTGAGAATGTGCACTTTTGGATGAATGGACAAGCAGTGCTGGCTTCTAATGCCTTATGGTGGAGGGGGCTGAATTACTGAATTGTGTGTTCCTCTGTGAAGGAAAAATGTAATTTATAATGTAGGTGTGTCACATGAAAAACTTTCAGTAGGTTTCTTCAAACTTCAGTTTTTGCCATGCTGAATGCTTCTCTTGTTCCTAGTAACTTCTGTCTTCCTTCACAAAATTCCGCAAAAATTGGGCGGGAGAGATTTCTTCCAGTCAGAAAGTGGTGTATTCCTTAACACATTGCCTTCCATAACAAAGACAAAATTTATCTTAAAGGTGACATGGAAAAATGATACAGCTCCAGCCGTGGATCCTATATCTACAGAGAGCGAGTAAAACTGTCTGTGCTGCCTTCCCAGCCACTGCTGTTTGGCTGTGAGCTGCAAAGGAAACTTCCTAAACTTGCTCTCCATACCTGAAGCCTTCAGATTATTGCCAATTTTCTCAATCAGTACCAAATGTAGTGACGATTTTTTGTTTTCTCATTCCTAATATAAAAAGGAGTCAAAACTAAGAATGTCATCTTAGGGACAAAAGAAGAGCTGCTATCATATATCTATAACCTTTCCCTACAACTGGCCTGTGCCTGATTTGTACCACTAAACCGAGGCTGAAGGACTAGAAGTAATTTCACAGAATTACAGAATTGTTAGGGTTTGAAGGGACCTCTGGAGATCCAGTAGAAAACCCCTGCCAAGGCAGGGTCACCTGGAGCAGCTGACACAGGAACTTGTCCAGGTGGGTTTTGAATGTCTCCAGAGAGGGAGATTCCATGACCTCCCTTGGGCAGCCTGTTCCAGTGCTCTGCCACCCTCAATATAAAGTTCTTCCACATGAAAGTAAGTGAAATTTCTTTTGTTTTAATTTATAGCCATCGCTCCTCATCCTGTTGCTGGACATCACTGAAAAATCTGGCATCATCCTCTTGGCACCTACCTTTGAGGTACTTATATGTACTGATGAGATTCCTCTCAGTCTTCTCCAGACTAAACAGGCCCAGCTCCTTCAGTCTCTCTTCATAAGAGAAGCTCCACACCCCTCATCACCCTTGTGGCCTCTGCCAGACCCTCTCCAGCAGCTCCTTGTCTTCCTTGTAGTGAGGAGCCCAGAAGTGACCACAGAATTCCAGATATGGCCTTGCTAGGGCTGAGCAGAGGGGAAGGATCACCTCCCTTGACCTGCTGGCCACACTCTTCCTAAGGCACCCCAGAATACCATTGGCCCTCCTGGCCACAAGGACACACTGCCAGCTCACAGTCACCTTGTCATCCAAGACCCTCAGGTCCTTCTCACAGAGCTGCTCTCCAGTAGGTCAGGCCCCAGCCTGTGCTGATACTTGGGGTTATTCCTCTCCTGGTGCAGTACCAAACACCTGCCCTCACTGAACTTCATTAAGTTTCCCTCTGGCCAATTCTCCAGCCTGTCAAGGTCCTGCTGAATGTCAGCACAGTCTTCAGGTGGATCAGCCACTCCCCCAGTTTCATATCATCAGCAAACCTGCTGAGGGTACATTCCATACCTTTGTCCAGGACACTGATAAACAAGTTGAATAAGGCTGGACCAATATTGATCCCTGAAGAACACCACTGACTACAGACCTCCAAGTTGATTCTGCTTTGCTGATCTTGACCCTCGGAGCTCTGTCCTTCAGCCGGTTCTTTTTCCACCTCACTGTCCATTCATCTGACCCACATTTCCTGAGCTACCTTGAAGTTTGTTATGGGAGACACGGTCAAAAGCCTTGCTGAAGTTGAAAGAGGCAACATCCACTGCCCCGCTCTTGTCAATCCATCCTGCCATGTCATTGTAGAAGGCCGTCAGATTGGTAAAGCATGATTCCCCTTGGTGAATCCATGCTAACTACTGCTGACCTTTTCATCTCTATGCTTGTTTATGACCTCCAGAATACCCTGCTCCATCTCCTTGCCAGGGGTGGTGCTGAGGCTGACTGGTCAGTGTTTTCTCTGGTCTTCCACCTTGCTCTTTTTGAAGATGGGGATAACATTGCTCATCTTATTAATGAAATATCCTTTGTTACTTTTTTACTTTTTGAAATGGCTATATCCAGGAATAGGTATTTCTCATTTCTTATTAGAAAAAATGGTAATTCTCACTTTGTTTTCCCATGACACTCATTTCTCTGTGTAAAATTAACTTGATATTTTGAATTCAAGCAACACTTCATATTTAATTGATCTGTGAAAGTTAGAAAATGAGGAATTTGATGGTATGAAAATGAGGTTTACCTCCTTCACAAAAATAGTTCTAAGCCTCAGAAATCAATCCTTCAGATTTTTTCATTAATGTTGCATTTCATGACACAGGCAGGTAAAACTTGAATGAGGCTGCAATTTCAACCAGATCTCTGTCTCCAAGAAATATAAATAGCATTAATTTTCCACTTGCTTTCTATGAACAAGCCTGTGAAGTATTTCCTGCGATTACAATGAAAGTAAAGCCACCTGAGCTTATTCAGTTGTTTTGTTTCTATTTTTTTTTTGTTCAGAATTTATGGTAATGCCAAATTCTCAGTCCTTATTAAAAAGAAAAAAAAGCAATTACTGTCTGGAAAGGAACATTTTGTCTCTCTGGAGATGCACTTTTGTTGAACTCGTTCAAATGAGAAGAAGGTTGTCCTTGAAAAAGACTATTTGAGTTTAGCTCCTTTTTCTCCTGGTCATACAAATGGAAAAACTTTTTATTTTTTCTTTTTCTCAGATTTTTTAACCTTGTTTTTCAAAGTAAATTCTACTTAAATATCCATAAGTAAATTGATGAGTGCCTAGTTATGTGTGTGTAACCATGGCATCCAAGGAAGCAAGAGGAGAGCGGGTTCTTTATTGCCAGTGTGCTACATTTAGCAGATTCTATGGAGACCCTTTTTGGGAACAAGCTCTTTCTTGAGAGACTGCTGTGAAGCAGTTTGACCTGTGGGACACATACTGAAGTCCATGCATGACAGAAACATGTAGTTTTCTGTGGAAATCTTCTGTGGGAAACCTGCTAAACAGGAGACACCATTTCTACCATGTCCCTCCTTGCTGCAATGCCACGCAGTCATTTCCTGGCTGGAAAGGGGAAGGCATGAAGCCTGCATGAGTGCTGAGTAGGGAACTGACTATTCCTGCAAGCTGGAACTTGGGGACATGGCTGTGCCTGGGCACAGGGAACCAGCCCTGTGGATGGAGACAGCTGCACCCAGAGCAGAGACCAGCAGGGCTTAGTGTAGCTGTTGGATGCTGGATATGGATGCTGGACCTCGGCCCTCGAGGAGATCATGGGAAAGCAGCTAGGCCTGGGACAGTGCCGGCACAGAGGGACTGCATGGAGACAGACCATCCAAAATACGTGCTTAGGTTCTTTCAGGCTCCTGTTTTCTCTTGATGGCATGCTGGCCTGGAAATAGGCAACTGCAGGAGGGTCAAGAGCCCTTCACCCACTGCTGGATGGTCTCCAGAGCCCGGAGGAACAGCCGCCATTGCACAAGCTCCACTAACAGCCATGGGAACTCTGGAAACCTCCCTCTTGCTCCAGCAGCCCCAGCAAACACGCTGTGTTTTAGTTGATTTCCAGACAGCAGTGGCTCCTCTGTGCCAGTGGGTGCCCGAGGTGTCTCTGGACATAGATGACAGATGGTCTATAGTGGGAATGCTCCGTGGACCTGGCACTGCATGGGTCCCTGACTCACTGCAGGCACTGCCGTGGGCTGGCACACGTGGGGTGGGAGAGGGACAAGCCCTGGATCCTGCTGGATGGAGGTGGCTGGAGGCCAGGTGGCACCCACTGCTCTGGCTCCAGGCAGCTACACTGGATCAAGGCCTGTGCACTCACTCCTGTCTCCAAAGACAGGAGCCCCCTGGCTCATGGTCCACTCACGGACCTCATGGGGCTCATGAGCCCCTCCACTCTGCCTCCTGGGTCCTGAGTACTAGAGAAGCCAGCATTGCCTTCTCCCTCCAGCAAGGCCACGCTTCCTTCTTGGAGCTGTGCTCTGAATTATCTAGATGTTCATTTGACAAAACTTCTGTTTCCTAAAGAAACCAAAACAAAGAGAAAAACCACTTGCAATTACACAACTTATTTATTTTGTATTGTCATGTTTTCTCCAGCCAAGAAATGGAAATGTCTTTCCAAGCTGCTGTTGTCTTCCAGTTTAGCACCTGGCCTATTCAGCCATATCAACAAAATCTTTTAATTTAATCTTTTGCTTAACTCTTATGTAAGAAGAAACTCTGCCTTGATAAGGAGCATGTTTTTGTGTAGTTAGCCATCTGCAACCACCTGTAAACTCTCTGATGGTGAAAGTGAGAACGACTGATCAGACATATCTCAGGACTACAAAACAGGCTGAAAGCTATTTGGTGCTTATTAAAATCAATGGCAGGTTTAAATGGATTTGATGGTAAACTGAGCTGTGTGGCTTTTGGAGTGTTTAAAAAGCATCCCTTGCTATTATATTGGATATCAAGGTGGAAAACAAAAAGGGTGTTCATATTATGGCAGGGGAAGGGATGATATCATAGGAAGTAGCTTAAAAAGTTAAATACTTTGTAATAGTTTTGAGGAAAAGCTTGGCAATTTTCAGCAAGTGAAAATGGATCTTTGAAATGTATTTAAAATGCATTCTGAATATATGGTAAAGTTTTGGGGAAATTGTTGGATTGTGATTTTATGCTGCTTTGTATGGTTGGAGCATTTAGATACTCTTGAAGGAAATTTTTCCCAGGACATTGAGTAGATAATTTTGCTTTTTGTTAACACAATTTTTACAAGACTGAATAAAAATTTTGGAAAATTTCAGAGAAATTGCTGAAGATCTGTGGACTGCTGGAGGCAGCTGGAGGCCAGGTAGATATCCAAGGCACCTGTGATGGCACTGGATGCTGGTTTTGGGCAGGTGAAATGAGCCTCAAGTCAACCCAGCCAGTGGAACCTGGTGTTCCATCTCACCCTAAAGCAGACCCTTACTCACTGGCCAGATAAACAGCAGCAAGGGCTCTACAAACTGTACCAGGTAGATATCTGCTGAACATGAAGGGATTTATACATCCAGAGTGCGGTTAGACACCCATTACACAATTATCTCTATCCTATATCAAAATATAATTTCCAAATGAAAAACTACAATGATATAATTAGATGATATAAAGAATAAGTAATTTTTAACTTTAAAAAACCTTTAATTTTTCCTGAATCAAATTAGTTAAATTAATGCAAGTAAATGGATTGCTGATGGCAATGGAGATGTTAATTTTAGGTGACGAAACAGTAGATTTTTACCTCTACTAATAGAAATGCTTTCTTTTTTTTCCAGTCTTTTTTTTTCAGTAGTTTAATGTTAATCAAACATTTTGTTTCTCATCCCTTTCATTCATATCCAAATGGGCTGGAGACATAGCTCTAGGCATTGGCACACTATCTAAGCTTATTTCTAAAACAGCCTTGCTGATGATTAGTTTGCACATGTATTATACATGTACTTGGAAGGAATCTTAGTATTGATATATGAACTGACAGCTTGGAGAATTGTGTGTCTTTCAGCAGGAATGTCAATACACATCTCATGCATGCTACATGCATGTTCTTGTGGATAAAGTAACATTTTTCTCAAATAAGAAAAATGATGTTTCTTTCTCAGGAATGTTGAGTTGATTTTTTTGGAAAGAGGAAAGCAGGAGGTGTACGTAGTGTGTTCACTGTGTATCAGAGTGAAATCTACTAGCAAAGGATATTTATTTTTTCCATAATCAATTTTTCTTTGGCAATAAAACATGTTACTGGTAGCTGACAAATTTATCTAAAAGGAAAATGCATACTCACTTGAAGTTTCATTTTACACATGTGCACACAAAGAAATGTGTCCAGCCTTACTGAAATGTAACTGGAGCAACAGTAACTCCAGGGCTTGCTTACACATTTCCATTTGATGCTTCTGTTTTCATGAGGGGAACAATTAATACTTCTCAAAAACATTCATCTTTCTATTTTCAAGTGCCTTGAATTTGGACTTCCAACAAGCAAACAAAAGAATTACTTGTGTAGGTATTTCTTTTCTGTTGTAGGTAGTTTTTGTGTGTTTATGGGAAGAATGAGAAAATAACTTCCCAATGTTCACACACTTTAAAAAAAATCAAATATGGCACCAAAAACCAAAAAAGCATGGAGTGAGTCAGACATAAGCTCCAGTGAAGTGGAGTATCTTATACTATGCCAGTGAAAACTGGATTTCATTTCAGTAGTTACAAGCCTCTGAAAATCTGCTGCTTGGCAGGCCCATGGGGCTTTGGCAGCGCAGTACAGAGTGCACAGTGAGCTGGGGAGCTGGCAGGGCAGGTGACTGCCCGTCCCCACGTGGGTCACCAGGTCATTGGTGACACTGTTCCTGCTGCAGGGGCATTAGAATGTGATGCCAAAAATTTCCTTCTCATATAGGTATTTTTAGACTGACTAATTGAACTCTGGCACTTCTAAAGGCCCCACAAACGTGGGCCAAAGGCCAAATCCCTCACCAGAATAAGGAACTGATGCCTGCTGGGGCCAGACTAGCACTCTGACTCACTCTAACTTCTTTTATTCTCCCCCATCAGTAAGCTTCCTCCTATCTTCCTCTGGCAGATTCATTGTCCCACCTTTTTGCCCACTGGGATAGAGCTAAACTTACTGTCTTCAGGATGGACTCACTGTACAATATCTGAACAGCTCTCTGACCTGTAGATTTAGAGAATATCCTTTGTAGGCATTGAGATACTGCAGTTGTGGAATGAGAGCTATGTGCAACTGGAAAAATGGCAAGTTTGAAATAATAATATGGTTTTCTATAGTCTGTTCTGGATTGATTCTATGTAATAAGTGTTTGCACAGTAGCTTGCACAATACTGAGGCATTGTGCTTGCACAATACTGCGGCTCTAATTCTGGCAACCTCATTCATGAAGGTGTCCCATTCATTTCAGTGATCCCTGTAGACGAGAATTGAGATGGCAATCTCTATTTCGGCTTGAAGTGTCCACTGGGTTTTTTCTTCAGACCCACTCTATACCTTCTATCTTTGTGCCTTCAAAATGAATGTCCAGGGCAAATCCCATTACGTGCATCTACTACTACTTTGGTGAAGCTGAACAGTAAGCATTTTGAACTGTGAAAAATCCATAATTTAAATGGGAATGTAAATGACACACTGAAATGACACCTAGAAGAAGTACAGTGCTGCAAGAGTGATATTAGAGCAAGTTTTCTAGAGTCAAGCACAGGCTGAAGCCCTCAGAAGGAAGGGACCCAAAGAGCTGTCCCACAAAACAGCTGAATACAGCAACTAGGAATCCAGCAGTACCATGAGTGGAGAATTTTTGGCATCAGAACAGGATGCCACCTTGAAGTTAAAAACAGAGTGATGCTTCACTTTGCATCTGACACTTCAGGTCTTTTCCAGGAAGGTGTTACGTTAAATTTGCTTTCACCTTGCTAGTGAAACCTTGCAGTTTTTAATATTTTAAAGTGTTCTTTAAAATAATCCCAAACCCTCAAGGTGTGTCTGTATTCTCTGATGCATATTCTTCATAAGAAGCTAAAAAAAGCAGGGAGATATAAAAGAGGTAACAGAAGAGATCAGAGGGCCCAAATGGACGAGGGAATGCCACATCTCACGGGATTTTGATCACACTGGAAAGTTTGTATGTCACTTTTTTTTTCTACCAAGTCTATTTGTTTTTCTGGAAGAATTGATCTTTTGAGAACATGGTAACTAAAGGCTTCATCTTGCATTGTGACCATATTTATGATGACAATATTATGATGAAGTTACCGCTTTCAAAGCCTCTTTAAAATTGGCTTGGTATAAATGGAGATTGCTAGGTCTATGAAATGAGACCATAACCACATTTAAAAACAGGTCAGCAGACAATATAGTTGAGGAAGGGGAAGTGATTTTCCAGGGATATAAGTTAGCTCTATTCAAAACAGCCCTCATTTTCGAAGTGTGATTCAGATATGCTTGCAGACAGGCTTTCACTTCTTAAAGCAGTGTCATGGGTTGACATCTCTTCCTGCTCTTCAGATTTTTCTTCCTTTTGGCTCTGTTTCCTGGAGGAAGTGATTTGCAGCAACAGGCGCTGTAATTTCCTCCAGAACTGGACAGAACCAATCAATTAACTAATTTGAATATTGACAGCTCTAGTGAGCCACTTAGAGAAGGGGTACGCCTCCGTGAATACAGATTTTAAAAGGGGAGTAGGAGGGAATCTCTCTCTCTTGCTCTTCCGGCGAAGACAGAGGTAACAGAGGGCCCGCTCAGCCCCCAAGAGGGGTGGGGCTGGGCCAGCCTGGCTGGGCCCGGCTGGGCCCTGCCTGCGTGACTGGTGTAGGCCTGGTGGGAGGCCGGGCCATGGTCCAGCTCTGCTGCGGGGCCATGGCCTTCACCTTCCTCCCCTCGGCCCCAGGGGTGGGGGTTGGACCTACAGCCCCCGACCCCGTGTGGGCCTGGGCCTCTGNGTGGGGTTTATCCTGGAGATAGATGAAGAGAACTTTTGTTTTTTCTGGAAGTGCTTGTCCTTAAAATTGTACCCCCTGCAGCTAAAGGTGAATCCTCAAACACAGTGGTGGAAAAGCTGTGATCGAGGAAAGGGTACTCTCACATGTCAACAGAAAACCACCCCAGACGGCGGTTGTGCTGTGAAGTGGATGCCATGAGAAGATTGTTCTTGTGGAAAAGTTCCATAGCTGAGCAAAAGAGACTTCTCTCTCTAAATGGACTGACACAAGATTGTTATGGAGTGGCAAACTGACTGAATTGATTTTAAGTTTGTGTCTTTATATTACAGGTGGATGGAGGAGGTGCTGGAGAAAAAGGGGGTTAATTTGCTTTAATTCCTTTTTATTCCATTTTACTTGTAGTTGTAGTAATAAACTTCATTATATTCTTTAAAGTTTGGTGCCTGCTTTGTATTCCTCCCTGTTCTTATCTCACAGAGAGGGGAAAATGCGAATCAAACCACTACAAGCAGTGAGATAATGAGGCTTAAAGTGGATTTATAATTGCACAGTAGCCAGCATTTCCCAATCTGAAATAAAATTACCCAAGGCTCTCATAGTGCACAGTCTAAGTTGCATACATCTCCCAATTGAAAGGCAGGTGGTTGAAGTGATTTGAAAGCATGGCGTGATTGCATCAGCCAGGTGAGACGCTGCTGAAGAGCCCCAGCCCTGAGTCAGCAGAGCATGGTGTGATACAGGCTGTTCTGGAAGTGGTGCAGAACCTCCCTGCTTCAGCAGGAGCCCTGGGAAAGGTCTTGGCTGAGAAAGCTCTCCTAACATCTACTCCCTCTGCAGCTGTTTTCACATTTCCACAAAGAATGCAGCTGTCTCTCTTTGGGGGAACATTCTCTAGGATGTCCTGAGAATGATAGGCATGTGGTTTTGCCCAGCATTTACAGGGATCATACAAAATGAACATGGGAAGACGGTGGGAAAATGGAGGTGGGTATGTCCTTGTTTCAAACATGTGCATTAAGGCACCTAATGTGACAAATGAATGTTCTGGAAAGACTAAAGACCTTAGAAATTAAAGTGTTAGAGACTGTACAAATACTATACTCATCAGGGAGGACTGTAGCCTGACACAGCTTTTGTATTTTGCAAAGCAGTTTTCTCTTGAATTGCTCAGCACATCTGCTTGGTGGATTATAGGATAAATAGGCAAGGGGGAAGCAGCCGTAATTTTTACTCATGAGACCACAAAGGATTGAAACCAACTACACTTTCAGTAGTGTGGACAAAGCTGTAACCCTCAGCTCTGTGCCCTTTACTGCCCTGAATGGGAATATCCACGTCAGCATTGTTGATCCTTTCACAGCAGTGAGGGTATCCTGCATCAGAGAGAAAAATTCTGCATCCAGCAAGTCTGGGGCAGTATTTGCTGCTGTATGCTCATTGCTCCAAGGGGAATGTCATCTATGAAGGAAGAATATGCATCTGGGGATCTCAGCATTTCAAAAGGCATCATAGTTGAGAGCTCTGAATGGTATCCTCTTAGGAAAAACATAATACCTCCTCACTGTCTCATCGTTCTTTTCATTCTCTCCTTCTGTCTCACAGGACAGGGACATGCCTTGTTAGTATGACTTACATAAATGAATGTGTGTGAAAGTTCAACCCTCTTAGAAATTTCATTTCTTCAGAACCTCAACCAGCTGTTGAGACTAGTAATGAGTTATTGAACACTTCTTTCTTTTGTTCAGCCTTTTGCTGATTTTACTAGATGTGCTGCAATAGCTTAGGCCTCTGACTATGTGAGGTAGCAAAAGAGGTGATGACAGGGCTGGATTGTGAATGGAGGAGTCCAGTCACAATGTCACCAATGTACAGAATGCAGTCTTCATTCATAGGGGCATGAAAGGTGCTTTGTGAACCAATAGAAAAGCTGAGAAGGAACTGGATGGGTACAAAAGCTGACCCTAGCTATATATTCCAGTTCTGCCTACATGGGAAGATGTCATCACACAGCATTACAGTTCTTAAATAATTCTTTAAAACCACAAAAACTGCAACTGCTCATTTTCTGCATATTTCTCCCACATCAGTGGAAAATTTATATTGAGGAGAACAAATACCATTTAAACTAAAAATGTTCAGACAAATACCTTTTTTTAGCTGCTTGAATGGTTAGGACGTGCTTTAAGTGGTGGTTACATCCACTCTATTTTTATATGCTCAAACTCCTTTGTCTCCTCTCTGCATTCAGAGTTCTGCAGATTTTCTGGTATTGGTTTGCATATGTTAGTGGTATAATTTGTACCATTTCTGGACTAAGTGCTGAAGTTGTGTCTTATTACTCCTAATGGGTGCACTGCTTTTAATTAAAAATAAATGCAATGAAAACCACAATAATAAAATAAATTATAGAGCAAGTCCCTAGCACCTGATCTTCATACAGTCGGCCGCACAAGCACACAGTCATTCACCCCTTCTCCTCCTGTTGTTGCAATGTCCCAAAGACTTGCATTTATGCAGCGTAACTCTTAAAACATGTGAACATTTCTTGGTTTGTCTGACTTTCTGACCACCTCTGGGAAACCCTAGGAAAAAAGCCGGGACAAACATGCCATTTTCTGAGCAATGAATTCAGCCCATTCCCAGATGTCACCCTACAATGGGAAGGACTGTGGGTCCTGGTGGTGGAAGGCTGGTGGTGGAAGGCTGGCGGCCAAGGCTGGCTGGTTTGGACAGACCAGTTGGTTTGGCATTATGGAGCAGTCCCCTCCTATCATTGTGGGAACTTTGGGAAGGAGAGCAGGAAGAGCTTGTCCAGATTAACCAGTTTGTCAAGCCAGATTTAGTTGATTGGTTTGAGGTTTGACAGCTCTGTACTAAGTTCATTAGTATTATATCCATTTTAAGACCTAAATGATCTTAAGAACAATATAGATGGAGATGTTTCACGATACTCTAGTGCTTAACTGATGCATATTTTTCACTTTATGGTGAATTTTTTGTATCAACAAAAATATCCCAATCCTTATCTTGCCTTTGTGATCCCTATCACAATGAATCTCACTAAAACTGTCCTCCTTTTTTACAGCTCTTGGTCTGAAAGAAAAAATTCAAGCCACACTACATAGCTCAAAGTCCTCATATCTTTCTGCAAGTTATCTGTATAATTCTGTAGCGATAACTTACTGTTTCAAGTAGTACTTCTTTTGTTCTGTAGTGACATACTAGATTTTCATAACTTTCACTGTTTTATTGGTGGAGAAGTGGTATAGGGAATATTAGTTAAGGTGACATTCCCAGAAGGCTGGTTGCAGTGCTATAAATAGAGGATAAGTTTTTATAGAGTTCTTAATTCACTAGTGCCACCACTTCAGTTATGGTAGAATTTATGGGCTTGATGTCAAATCACAGAATATCCCAAGCTGGAAGGGACTCACAAGGATCATTGAGTCCAACTCCTGGCCATGCACAGAACATCCCCAAGGGTCACACCACATGTCTGACAGCATTGTCCAAATGCTTCTTGAACTCTTTCTGGCTTGGTGTTGTGACCACATCCCTGGGAGCCTGTTCCAGTGCCCAACCACCTCTGGGTGGAAAAAAAACTCTTTCTAATATCCAATCTGAACCTCTCCTGATACAAATTCAGGCCATTCCCTTGGGTACTATCACTGGTCACCAGATAAAAGAGATCAGTGCCCCTCCTTTTCCCCTCACAAGGAAGTTGTAGACTCTGGTGAGGTCTCTCCTCATAACTTTGCCAGACACCAAAGTGCAACAGACAGACCTGTAGGTTTCAGGGTGCTTCATCTTGCCCTTCTTGAAATCAGCCTTCTTGAAAGCTTCCAGCCAACTGGGAGCTCTCTGGATTCCCAAAACAGCACAAAAATCATAGAGAGACGTTTTGTGATGACATCAGCCAGCTCTTCAAGGATTCTTGGATGAATCCAGTCAGGCCCCATGGATTTTTAAGGATCCAGCTGGAGCAGCAGATCTCTCAGTTTCAGGGTCGACTGGGAGTAGATCATGCTTGCAGTCATGGTCCTCCAGGTCAGGGCTCTGAGACACCTTTGGTCTGTCGTCCATGTTGAAGACAGAGACAAAGTTACAGTAGGAGTGATAGATAATGTGTTGTGCAAATTAGAAATTAGTTGCTTTTTGACTTGAGAAAATTAGGAAATTAAGAAAACTGCTATTGCAAGCCTTGTGAAAAGTACTCTTTGGGCAGAATTTACAAAAGGTTTGATTCTTGTGATGAACCTGATGGTGCTCAAGAAGATGCAACTGTTTCTAAGCCCCTTTGTCTAAACATCAGCTGTAGCTGCAGGCTTGCAAGGTGGACACCCTTGATGCAAAAAAAGACTCTGTCAGCCCAGGTCACGTAGTACAAAGAGAAGAAGAAAGTCTTGTCTTGGAAACATTTGGTGAACCATTTTGTTTTGCAGCTGGTTGATCAACAGTGTTTCTGAGATTACTTAGGGTTTCGAAACCCTAACAGTAACTCTCCAGAGATGGTTTAAGGGGCAGAACTGGAACATGGCATTATGTAGATGCTATCTTCTATTTTTAGAGAAGAAAAAGTTTCTTCTCCGCTCTGCAGTATATTCAGAAGAATGTCACTTGAATGTGGCTTTTCCTGCAGATCAGAACAAATCCACTAGTACACTTGGTTGTCTGCAGTATAGTGGAAGTAATACGTACACAAAGAAAAATTTAAAAAATGGACCATGTTACTAGTGAACTAGAGGGGAAAGGGAAAGAATCAGCAGATGAAGTGATGGGAGTGATTTCTCCCTAGATGTTTATGAAATCTCATTTTAATCCTGAAAGCTTAGGCTGAGAAACACTGAGAACAGTTTTGTTTGAGTGAACTGATGTTTCCAGAGGTTTTGGTAATGGGCTGCACGGGTTTCATTTAATTGCTCTCTGTCTGGGAAAACAGCCACAAATTTGAGACTGATTGGAAATCCAGATGTAAAGTTGAGCCATTTTTTGCAGCTGGACTCCAGTGGACGTAGTGAACAGTTAAGGGAAGGTACAAAATGTTCCTGAGGGAACATTTGGGGAGGGAGGAGTGTAGGCTGTCTCCCTTCTGGCAAGAAAGAATATCACTAGCAGTTAAAAAAAAAAAAAATTACTTACAAGGGAATGTGGAATTGTTTCTGAAGGAGATTTGTCATGTTCTTTTCTATTAAAAAAAAAAAAAGGAAAAAATTGTGTTTGTCTTAGGAAAGGAAATCAATGAGGTCACATTTATTATAATGTTACTAGTTGCCTTGCTTGATTTCAGAGAGCCATAATCACTCCAGAAAGAGATATCCTTTTATACATTGTGCATGAAGAACTACTCTGACAACCTCATTTGCTGAACAGGGCATTGAGTATGGCACTGAAGCAAAGAAAGAGCCAAAGGTGGCAGCCATCTTCCTCTGCCTGTTAACAGGTCAGACCTGCCTCCTCGATCCTCTTCTATAGCTAAACATGCTTTTAGTATATAAGGACAAAGGACTCTCAAGTAACAGAATAGAGCCTAGAAAATGAGGATATTATAATAATGACCTTTCTTAAATATAAAAACCATTTTACCGCTTATGTTGTGTAATATCAATTTAGTGATATAATTTTTTCTTGTCAATTCGTATATTTTACTGCTAGAGGTTCTTCTTCAGTGATGAATTTCTTTGACCTTAACAATAAACTGGGCTCTACCACGTGCTGAGCCTTTAATCAATGGACAGAGACAGAGCTTAGGAGCTCCATGTCTGTTCATATGGACTAGTTTAAAGATTATGGGCTGCTGTATTCTCATAGGAGAAACAGTCTAAAACATTCTTTACCATGATCACAAACCTAATTTGGCACTCTGGTTGTGTTGGGAGCAATGCTGAGCCTTGACTCTGGCTATGTGGTTAAGGAGCCTCAGGCAGGCTGGGGCAGAGTCCCACCATTCCTGATGGGAAAGCAGAAAGCAGTCATCTCTCTCAGCACTTCTGTTGCTTCATGGAGTACGTGAAGCTCCACCAGGTATGTGTTGTCTGTAGCTGCACTCTTGCAATAATTTGGAGCCATTAAACCATCAGCTGTAAAGCAAAACATGAACTTCAGTGGAGATACAGTTATGAATGGTATGATCTCCTTATCAAGCTATCATGCAAGTAAATAACCTCAGTTTGCGGTAGAAATATCAAAGGAGTTAATTTGCTTAAATTTTGCCTGTCGTGTGAAGCCTGTAATCAGAGCAACTACCATCTCCTTTGGTATTTCCTGTGGAGTAGAAAGATTGTTGTCCAAATACTGACCAGGCAAAACTTTCTCTCCTATAAGGCAACAAACAAGCTATAACTCAGAAATTTAATTTGCTTATGTAAAATAGTTCCAGCTATTTTGTGTTCCTCCTGCTTTTGCCTTGACCCATTAGCTAACAAATCCTCGCAGACTTGCACCAAAGACAAATTTCTTCACCAAGTACCTCAGCATGAACCAAAGGGTGGATGGATGTATCCTGAAAGGCTGACATCGAGGAGGAGGTACCAACTAAAATACAATAATAATTATGATATTTTGCTACTTTGCAAAATGCTGTGACAATATGGCAAGGTTTTATTGCAGGAAAAGGGGTGGAGTCAGAAATAGGTGCTGTATTTTGTTAAGAAAAAGGAGTCTTCATTTCTGAGTTTAGCATTGTTATAAGAAATTATTAAGTTGGTAAGAAATCTGAAAAGAGATTTCAATAGTAATAAGATTAATTTATAATTACATATTGTTACTGTGACAGCAGAGAAAATATTATGAATTGAGATCCACTACCAACAAGTGCTGTCATAGGCATTAACCTTTGTAATTGATTTTAGTCATCTGTGACCTGATTATGAAAATTCTAGGCTTTTGCAATGCACTTGGAAATAGTAGGCTGGGCATGTGAATCCTGCTACAAGTTGATGATTGTATTTTATCCTATCTCTTGTGACCCTTGGCCTATTTAAAGCAAATATCAGATGACCTTTTGTGTTTTGTTTCATCAGCAAAGAAGACTGGATGTTTTAACAGGTCTTTAATAAGCAGCTTTATGCACCAGCTGTGATGCAGGAGGGTGGATCAAAATTATGTTCAAGGTGGAAATGTATTTCATTTAACTACAGACACAGAAGGGTCCAGCAGAGCCACTGAGAACTCCTCTGTGGGCAATGGACAAGGATCCCAGCAACCGTAAACAAGTGTTTATAAATGAGGTCAATTTTCCCCTAGTGATTTTTGTTTTTCTCTGTCTGGTATAGTGAGTGAACAAAGGACTAGATTATACCTAGACAATTTCCACCAAGACTACAAAGGTTAGGGGAAAATAATTCCACTAGGAAAAGAACAAAGGTAAACTGAGCTCTAACAGGATGCGACCTCTCTACCTCTCTACGGGGGACTGAGCGGTGCTACTTAAATGACCTGTGAAAATGCCTCACAGATGAAAAGTAGTCTAAATCAAATCTGAGAATCAAATCAAAGTGGAACCAAGCAGAGGCCAAGAACTTGAAGCAGACAGCTCGGTCTTGGACAACCCTTTGACAGGGAGCATGTATCCCAAAAGAGGGTAACTAAATCATGCTACTCTTCAGTAACCAGGCTTTGATGACCCTCAAATGAAACTGATAAATGAGTATGAGACCTATTATTTTTTCAACGTATATTTTTGGGTGGGTTTCTTTTGTTTTGTTTTGGGTTTTTTTTTGTTGGTGTGTTTTGTTTTCTTTTGTTTTTTGTTGTGAATGTACATCACTCTTTGCCTATCTGATAAAGGATGGCCTGACTTTCTTTATTTTTTGGTGTTTTGGTTTTTTGTGTTTGTTTTTTTTTTTTTTTTTGTTTTTGTTTTTTTTGTTTTTTTTTTGCTTTTTTCC